>JAPKLX010000280.1:0-16577 GCA_026898415.1 Leonotis leonurus | reverse complement strand
GGGGGGAAAGAGCTGTGCGTGAATGGGGGGAGGAAGAAGTCTTGAATCCCCCTACTATTTATAGCAAAATTTCCCTTTTTTTATTTAATTAATTTATTTAATTATTATATTATTATTAAATGCTTAAAACTCAAAAATTCGTAACTTCTACATATGATCTCCTTTTCGAGCAAATTTAATGTCAATATTTTTCATTTTAAAAACTCTACATAATGACTATAATATTGCTATACTTTCAATCATGCATGAAAAAGCTCGTTTTTCGGATGACATATCTTAATTTTAAAAATACGTAGCGATTGCATATGAACTTCTTTTTGGGCAAACTCAGTGACAATATTTTTCTTTTGAAAAACTCTATGCAAGGAGTATAATATGTATATACTTTCAAGTCATGCATGAAAAGCTCATTTTTAAATAAATCTTTGAAAAAGTTTTCCTAGTTTGCCAAATTAACATGGTAGATCCTAACATGCTCTAGGTTTTTCCTAAAATTCTTATTTCATCATACCTAGGTCCCTTAATAGTTAGTATACTTAAAATTATAATTAGAAATTAGCGGGATATTACAGGTATACTGCTCCCCTGGGATCATTGGACATACCATATACTCCTTTGCAGATGCCTTCATTTGGATTGTAGAATTCTGGGCAGCCAATCTTATCCTTTCTATCAGTTCTTTATCTCCAAAGTTTTCCAGGTATCTGTTGAAGTCATCATTTGGTGTGGACTCTGAGTAGGTAGGCTCTTTTAGGAAATATCTATTCATAATGAAGCCTTGATTTACCAACTCCCAGTCCTTCTCATCTCCCTCTGGAACCCATACATCTTTGGGTGTCTTCTTTTGTATAGTAAGGTTCTAGGCAGTGAATGGCTTCCTGTTTCCAACTTATTTTAAACCTTCAGTACGTGGCGTTGTTTAGACTAGACCCATTGTACGATAAAGGGACTCAGTAACGGGTACGAGAAATATTTCCAGCCGATATACTTCCGACTTATTTTATTAAATTGCTCGCAAGAGAACGAGTTCGTTATAGATTAATAAGTTGATCCTAAGTCGTATTCTCAAGGAAGGCTAAGCAGGGCTTTATCTATGTTGCAGAACAGAAAGCAATTAAAAAGAAGGAGTTTTGATATTTTAACTAATCTAATTAATCTATCTAGGCGAATGAAATTAAATAATTTAAAATACGAATTACCTAGCCGAAAATTAATAAAATGATTAAATCCTAAATTTAAGAACAAAGATTTAAGGAAACTGAATTTAAACATGCCTTGAATTCATTAATTAATATGATTGAAAGGTTTATATTAATGAATTGGAAATTAATCAAGAAAAGAGCAGAAAGAAAATAGATCATAAAGCAATAAAGAAAGCAGTAAAAGAACTCACGAATTTAAAAGGTAAATAATGCATTAAAGTACTCCGGGTTTGAATCACGAACGAATCCACAACAAAATTGGAAGGAAAACAAAATAATGGAATGAAAAATCTAGTCTATGGTGTTTTCGCTCGTGGTCTAAACCCTATAACAATAAAAGAAATTGTGAAGGAGAGTGTCTCTGAAAAATCACGCTTGGAGGTTTAAATAGGAGAAGAAAAATCCCGCCTGGGTAGCGCCCGCTGGGAGCTAGCGAGCGCTACATAGGCTAGCTGCAAGAAAGGCTAAAACAGGGGGCTAGCGAGCGCTGGGGGCTAGCACTCGCTAGGCCCCCTCGCTGTCTGTGACTTGGCTGCAAAGGGGTAGCAACCGCTAGGGGGTAGCGGTCGCTACCCCTAATTTCTGTCCGTTCTGAGCTAGCGCTCGCTACGGGGGTAGAGCTCTCTACCCCTACGCTCGGTCCATGTGCGATTTTTCTTCTTTTCTTCATCTTTTGATCTCGTTTCTTTCTTGAGCCTCGTTAACTCTTTTATGGTGATCTTTACCTACAATGTAACATAAAGAAAACCAAAGTATCAACTCGATCGACAATAATAAGCGATATGAGACCATAAACACAATGGAAACGAGACCAAAAACGTATAAAACAACCTCCCCACACACAATACCTTGCTTGTCCTCTAGCAAGTCTAAGCTCAACAAAATATGGAGATTTTAAAACAAGAAGCAAGTTCAATTATGCAACAACAATCAAATCCATCACGAGTTCATGGAAGGGATAATAAGACTATACATCAATCACCATTATGTGTTTCCCTCGAAGGTGCAACTTCAATCCGATCAAACTCAGCAACATATGCAAATCCGGTTTTTTAATTACTCAAAAGCTAGACTTTAAATTTTTATCTTTTCAAACTCAATTGTTTAAGAACCAAACCGCATAAAATTTTTAGTGATATATAGAACATTGGTCACTAGGTGTGATCTTCGGATAAATCGAGTCTCCTAGCGTGGTTTCCCATACCCATTCCTCGAATTCAAAATTTCCTTCGATTTCACAGAGAAAGAGGGGTAGAGTTCTTATCATCTATTCAAACAGTTTAAGAGATTCAATTTCAATTATTAAGGCCCTTCGAGCCAAATTTTCGGAAAGAGTGGGTTATATGGCCAAAAGTCAATGAGATATGAACATTTAGAGGTTATCTAAAGTGTTCTCGTGTGGTTTCCCATGCTCATGGTTTCCAGAAGAGCAGAAGCCTCCCAACTCAATCTCACACTTAACAAAATTAACACCATTAACAATCAAGTCTAGCCATTAAGCAATCTAATACCAAATTCACAAGTTACGAGCTATCACATCAATTCATCAAAAAATCGAGTGCCCCACGAAAACTATAATCAAAATGTAATGCTCATTACCCAATCATCAACTCACAATTTCAATTCATGTCGTCTAGCATAATCAACATGTTTCTCATCAAAATCAATCATTAATCCTATTAAGCTCCAAATTGCAAGTGGACAAACAAGAGTACACAACTACACACTTCTAAAAATATGCCGCATGCTATAGATAAAGTCATATCTACCCACCTCATGAAAGAAATAAGCAATGTCCTCATTGCTACAATAAAAACAAGGGAGAGAGGGAAAGAAACTACCCAATACGGATACAGGGCAATGTGGCGGTGGTGAAAGCTTGAATAGTCGGAAAGAGTTAAACCTGCAAGAGAAGCACCAAAAAGCAAAGCAGCAATAAAACAAAATAAAAGAACTAAATGAAAACAACCCAGACACACACGAAAAATAAAAAGAAATTAAAATAAACTAAACGGCAGTGAGAAATCCCTGCTGATCTGGTGGTGGAGGAGGATCAAAGAGAGCCCAGCTTAACCACTGAGCATTTAGCTCGGCAATTCGGCGGTTGTTCTTGACAACCTGTTGCTTGATCCTCCGCTGACTCGCTATCATCAAGGTGCTGTACCCTCTAAAGTTATGGAAGAAAGTACGAGCCGTGGAGGGTGAATAACGCCGAATGGAATGCGCTAGAAATTTCGCCGGAAAGTAGAGGTGGCGGCAGCGAGCAGGTGGTGTCCGGAGGTGGTGGAAGGAGTCTCCGGTGGGTTGAAATGAGTGATTCTGGAATTGGGTGAGAAAGATGGTGGATGACAAAATCAAAGAAGGAAAGGTGGAATGATTGAGAAATTTTGATGGAGGGTTTGGGAGAGGTGTGCGTTGGGTGAGAGGGAAGGGAAAGATGATTTTTGGGATAAGATCTGTGTGGAGGAAGGGAGAAAAAGAGGTGTGGGATAAAAGAAGAATAAATATGGTTTCGCAGGGGGTAGCAGTCACTACTCTTGTGTGCTTGAGGGCTGGGATCAGCCGATGGCTAGTGGCTGCTCCGACCTCGACTTCTGATCTGAAGCTCTCATTCAAACTGGAATCCTACACAACAAAGACCTCGGCAAAAGTATCAATAGAATCAATGAACGAACATTCCTCAATAGAACTAACAGAGGTCATAGCCTTTTGCTTATGCACAGAAAACGAAGCTGACTCTCCTAACACTGACATCTTAATATTACCATTCTTAACATCAATCAAAGTGTTGGTAGTCGCCATAAAAGGTCTACCTAGCAACAAAGTATGATCACGCCCATTCTCATGCACATCTCATATCTCTAAAACAACAAAA
The DNA here is from genome assembly GCA_026898415.1 of Leonotis leonurus. Classification (NCBI taxonomy): domain Eukaryota; kingdom Viridiplantae; phylum Streptophyta; class Magnoliopsida; order Lamiales; family Lamiaceae; genus Leonotis; species Leonotis leonurus. The sequence goes on along the minus strand of JAPKLX010000280.1, from coordinate 12,500 downwards.
TTCATAGGCACAATCAAACCACCTACGCTAACAAGAATATTCTCAATAATACCTCTAGGATATCTAACAGAACGATCAGCTAACTGCAAACTCATGCGAGTGGGTTTCAACTCTCCTAACTCTAATTCTTTAAAAATTGAGTAAGGCATGAGATTGATACCAGCACCTAAATCAAGCATACCTATCACAGTCTTACCATTCCCTAGAGTGATAGGGATGACGAAACTACCTGGATCTCACATTTTCTGAGAAAGAGGCTGTTGCATGATAGAGCTGGCTACCTCGGACACCATCACGGACTCGTCATCAGAAAATCTTCTCTTCTTGGAGGCAAGCTCCTTGAAGAACTTGAGATAGGAAGGAACATTTCGAATGACCTTCAATAGGGGCAGATTCACACGCACTTGAGAAAGTATTTTGTAGAAGTATTTGAATTGTTGTTCCAGCTTCTCATTCCTCAGTCTGCTCGGGAAGGGAATTGGTGCCTTGTACGGGTTGGCCGTCTTGTGCAACTGAATAGTTTGCTGCTCCGATTCCATCTCCTTTTCCTTCTCCTTCTCCTCCTCCACTGTCTTCCTCAGCTTCCGGGATCTCCACTTTTTTATCCACATGCTTGCCACTACGTAGAACAGTAATAGCTTGCACCTGGTGTGGCATATGTCCTTGTCCCGGTATCCTTCCTGTTTGTAGCTGTTGCTGCACCTGATTCATAGCTCCAGATATTTGCCCCACTTGATTCTCGAGGCCCTTGATATTAGCCTCTTGAGCCTCTCGAGCCAGTTTTCTCTCCTGCATGAAAGCTGCAAGACTGTCATCTAGAGATGATTTAGGCTGAGCCGGTCACGGTGCAGATGGAAATTGTGGCTGGAACTGAGGTCCTGGCTGCTAAAACTGATGTAGCGGCTGTTGGGGTAGTTGTTGATAATGAGGTGGCGGCTGCTGATATTGTGGAGGAGGTAGATAATATCCTGGCTGAGGTGGGTAATAAGGCTGTTGTGGATAATACTCATGCTGAGGTGGGTAGTACTGCTGTGGAGGTGCTCGTTGGGGAGGAAAGTTCGAATTATGCCCTTGACTCGGCCACTTTCACGTAGAATTGTTCTAAGCTCTCCATCCCGAAGTCTGCTGAGCTGGATGCTGCTCAAATGGTGGGCGTGGCAGGAAGCCTTGTGCAGCATAGACTTCTGCTTCTCCTTCATAAGTCATCTCTGCCATCCTAGTGCATTGATCTTCATTATGTGTCAGATCCCCACAAATCGAGCACGGCTCGGGTGTGGGCTCATGCTTCGCTATTGCAGGTGGCTTACCCATCTTAAACTCTTGGAGCTCTTGCATCATATCGGCCATCTGCTTCTTGAGGTCTGGGCTCACTCCAATCTCTCGGACTTCCACTCTCTTGGATCGGGAGATTTTCTACTGTGAATTAGTGGCTAGCGTCTCGAAAATCTCAATTGCTTCATCGGCTGTCTTCTCAAATATGTTACCTCCAGCCACTGTATCCATCATGAATTGATATGTGTTGCAACCCGTTGTAGAAGATTTGCCACAGAAGTTCTGGCACAATCTGATGGTGCGGGCACTGCAGCTAGAGCTCTCTGAATCTATCTAGAGCCTCGTGAAAAGGCTCATCAGGCTCCTGAGCAAACTGCATGATCTGAAGTCGGATTTGCTACGTCTTATGGTTCGGATAGTACTTGAGCAGAAACGTAGTACTCACCGCCTTCCAATTAGGTAACGATCTTGCTAGAAGGGAGAGATACCACGACTTCGCCCTATCCTTGAGTGAATAGAGAAAGCACTTCCTAAGTAGCTCATCCTCAGTGATAGTCTGGAGTGGAATCGACTGGACAGCTGTGCAAAATTCCCTGATGAAGAGGAGTGCATCTTCGTTAGGTAGCCCGTAGAACAATGGAAGCAAATTGATGTGGTTATGCTTCAATTCATAGTTCCTCCCTGCAGTCGAGAGCACGATGGCGGATGCGGTAATGCCATATGTCGGCCTGGCAAAGTCTCCGAGTTTCCTAGGGGCTTCATCTTCCTCGGCCATTATTACTAGTTTTTCTTCGAATAATGATGCGAGGTTGACCACATCCCTAAATCGCTCCTCAAGCACGACTTCTCTTCTATTGATGTTGTCAACGTAAGGCACCAACTCTTGTCTCAAGCTTCGGCGACCTAGCATACACAAACCATAAGAAGATCAAACGCACCTTGCGAGAGCAAAATAATAAACAAACAAAAATAAAGAAAAATAAAATAAAATAAAAATCAACAAAAATAAATGCCTAAAGCTTTCCCCGGAAACGGCGCCAAAATTTGTTTCCAACTTATTTTAAACCTTCAGTACGTGGCGTTGTTTAGACCAGACCCACTATCCGATAAAGGGACTCAGTAACAGGTACGAGGAATATTTCCAGCCGATATACTTCCGACTTATTTTATTAAATTGCTCACAAGAGAATGAGTTCGTTATAGATTAATAAGTTGACCCTAAGTCGTATTCTCAAGGAAGGCTAAGCAGGGCTTTATCTATGTTGATAAACAAAAAGCAAATAAAAAGAAGGGGTTTTGATATTTTAACTAATCTAATTAATCTATCTTGGCGAATGAAATTAAAGAATTTAAAATACGAATTACCTAGGCGAAAATTAATAAAGCGATTAAATCCTAAATCTAAGAACATAGAATTAAGGAAACTGAATTTGAAAATGCCTTGAATTGATTAATTAACATGATTGAAAGGTTTGTATTAATGAATTGGAAACTAATCAAGAAAAGAGCAGAAAGAAAATAGATCATAAAACAATAAAGAAAGTAGTAAAAGAACTCACGAATTTAAAAGGTAAATAATGCATTAAAGTACTCTGGGTTTGAATCACGAACGAATCCACTACGAAATTAGAAGGAAAACAAAATAACGGAATGAAAAATCTAGTCTATAGTGTTTTCTCTCGTGGTCTAAACCCTAGAACAATAAAAGAAATTGTGAAGGAGAGTGTCTCTGAAAAATCACGCGTGGAGGTTTCAATAGGAGAAGAAAAATCCCGCCTGGGTAGCGCCCGCTGGGGGCTAGCGAGCGCTACCTTGGCTCGCTGCAAGAATGGCTGAAATAGGGGGCTAGCGCTCGCTAGGCCCCCTTGCTGTCTGTGACTTTGCTACAAAGGGTAGCGGTTGCTGCCCCTGATTTCTATCCGTTCTGAGCTAGCTGTCACAGCCCAATTTCTTAACCCTATCTTAGCCAAGAGATTAGGCCATGACTTAACTAACTTGGAAGAAACTCAAGCAATTGATGTTTAAACACAAAGGAACTCAAAATGACTTTCGCGAAAAACAGGGCAGGACTGACACCTCAACTTCGGAAGCTCATAACTTTCTCATATGAACTCCGAATTAAGATCCGAAAGAACCGTTACAAAGGTATCGAAAAGATCTTTCAAATGACACCAATATCAGAAAATTCGGACAAGAGAAACGTGCAGAAATGGGAAAAACAGAGGCTGCCCTGTTTCTAGAAATTTTCAAGTATTCACAATTGATGAACTTTGAGTTCCCAAACTACCAACGATCATCTCAAACAACCATGAAAGAGACGCAGAACACGTTAACTCACAAAGAAAAGTACCACAATGAGTAACAAAGGCTAACATAATATCATGGTATCAAACAACCAAGTGACGACAAACAAAGGTTCATAACGGAAACATATCAATATGAATCTCACGGATTAATCAAACGTATCAACACACTAAGGACACCAAGGTGTCAAGTTTACTCAACAACAAGAGTGGATGATCATAAGTATAACCACACTACTTCAACCACTAAATACATATATGGTCAAAACAAAGTGACAACAAGCCCAAAGCCAGCATTCATCTCCATCTTCATCGCCGCTGCTCAACCTGCAAATGTGAATGAATATGCAAGGCATGAGTACGATGTGTACTCAGTGGGCACGTTGCCAAACTTTTCTTAAAAACATGTTCTTGTGACTTGCAATAACTTTCTTTAAAACTGAAACTTTTCATGCTCAACTGTAACATAAATAAAACATGCTGGTGTCTGCAGACAAAATCTTTCATATACACCATATCTACGCACTTCTTGTGTTGAGAGGTAGGCCTCCCTCTCAAACACTATGACCGGCCGATCCGCTCACCGGCTCACGGTCACATATGTGTACACAAACCCTTACCGGCAGCTCGTCCGGCATAGGGCCGATATCGTAATTCTCTCGTAGATAGGCAATGCAATCATGCTAAAAACATGCAAGTCACATCTTTTCAAAATAACATGCAGTAGCAAGTTTCCTAAATAACATGCATACTTTAAAAGAATGTGCCCACCTGATTGACTTATGTTATATAAGTCGAAGGCTCGTCTTCTTCTTTCTTGGGATTTGTATCTCTTCTTCTTACTCCACTTGTACCTTAATTATATAAATTTGGAGTAGATTAGAAAGACATTATCTCATATAATCTCTTATCTTAACTTAGATTGCTATCAGTTTACTCTCTTTCGGGTCATTGCATCCTTTATCTATTCCATTACGTATCATCTTATAATTACACATACTTATGTATTCTAAGCTTACTTGCATACTTAACTTCATATCTAAGATCTTACTCTTAAGAAGTATGTATTCTTCTTTACACTTAAAATCCTAACTTCCACATACATGTCTCTTTAATTCCAACAAACTCACATTATACTTCATATTATTTCCTCATCACAACTATGGTATTAAATTATCCAATTAACTCCTCTACCTATGACTTTGGATCATCCCCTTCTCCAAGCATTTTATGATTCTTTATGAAATGATAATTCTTTCTTCAATCTCTTGATCTATCTATGCTTACTATCATCTAATTAACTCTAATTCAACATCACCTAAGCAAATTACCATCAACATATATATAAACCATGAACTTCATACATTCTTAGATTTTTAGAAATCAAATTCTAGTGTATGAAAAATTCCCAATAAATTATTCTAAGCTTTATTCATGCCATTGAACTCAATTATGATCTCAAATTACACAAATAAAATCAAAATCTTATTGAAAATTTCTTCCTAATTTTCGGTCACTATGAACATTTAAGATGTTTGAATTTTTGCTCTAATTTCTTTCTCTAATCATATTTATTAGTTCCTAATGACACTTATCCATGCTTAAATCAAACAATTCCATTCAATTTCCACCAATTCAAATTAGGGTTCTTATGGAAGATTTAGGGAAAATCTAATTATTCATCATTTCTAACAATTCTTTGCAAAATCATACTTAGAACATGATGTTCTATTTAATTACTACAACTTATATAAAAATCAACATCATATCTTATGAATTATGAACATAACCTATCATGGATAGATAGACAACCTCTCTTCAAATTCTACAAATTAAAGAGGTAAAGATGATGGAATAATACCTCAAAGGTGATTATCTCTTGAAATTGAGCCTCAAATTTAACTTAGAACTTGAATTATGGAGGAGAAAATTTCTTGTCTATGGAGGAAGTGTGGTGCACGAAAATGAGGGGAAGGAGGAGGTGGAAGATGATGAAATATGATAAGGATGGCTTTCTTATATATTAAGTATAAGATTTTTTTATTAATTAAATAATTTGATAATTATCCACTTAGCTCTAGGGGCTTCTAGAAGGTCCCACCTCCTCGATTTTCGTGCATCGAGATCTTAATGCTGGATTACTCATCTCGACACAAGGAATCCACCGGTTCAGACCGTTCGCGATTCCGAGTTCAGATGAACGAATTATTCGAGTTTTACCTTACCGAATGAATTTAATTACATAAATTCCTTTCTAAAGCAATATTTTCTAACAAAATCCTCATAATAATCTCTTCTATGTATCTTAGAAAATTGGGCTTAATTTATAAATATTGCTACGGCTGTCGAATTCCCAAATTGAATTCCTGCCGAAAACTAATTAAATTATTATCGAAATTGCAATAATAAATTTTTATTCTTTCTTTTATCTGTTTTCAAGCTTAATGGAATTTCTAATTCCATTTTTCTATGTTATCTAATAGATAAAAATTTTCTCTTCTGAGGGGTATGCGTCGTCTGAGTTTATTCTATCTCAACCCCTTTCTTTTATCTCTAATATGGAATTAATAAATTCCATTTTCTTTCTTAACGAAATATTCATAATTCTTTCTTCTAAATCGTATAATAGATTCTTCAAACTCTTCTTAATCTCATATAAATATTCTCTTAGGGATGCAATGCCCTAATTAAGCTTTAATTATCGTTTAATTACAACTACAGTATTTCGGGGTACTACATTCCACCCCCCTTAAATAAAATTTCGTCCCGAAATTTAGTACCTTAGTTGAAGATCTCAGGATACTTCTCTTTCATTTGATCTTCTAATTCCCAAGTAGCTTCTTTTAAATCGTGATGCCTCCATTGAACTTTTACTAAAGGAATAGATTTATTCCTTAATTTCTGCTCCTTTCGATCTAAGATGCGTTCAGGCTTTTCTTCATAGCTCAAGTCTGGTTCGGGAACTATTTCTTCTTGATGAACTATGTGTTTTGGGTCAAACACATATTTTCGTAATTGTGACACATGAAACACATTATGTACATTACCAAAATTTGGCGGTAATGCTAACCTGTAAGCCACAGGTCCTATTTTCTCTAGTATTTCATATGGTCCAATAAATCTCGGCTTTAGTTTTCCCTTTACACCGAATCGATGCACTCCTTTAGTAGGAGAAACTTTTAGGAAGACTTTATCTCCTATTTCGAAATTCAATTCGGTTCGTCGATTATCTGCATATGACTTCTGACGATCTTGAGCTTCTTGAATTCTTCTCTTTATCTGTTGTACGATCTTGATCATTTCTTCTATTGTTTCTGGTCCCAAGACTTTTCTTTCTCCAACTTCATCCCAGTAAAGAGGTGATCTACACTTCTTACCGTAAAGAGCTTCATATGGCGCCATGCCAATCGTCGCTTGATAGCTGTTATTGTACGCAAACTCTACTAACGGCAAAGCTTGTTCCCATTGTTCACCTCGGTCTAACACTACTGTTCTGAGCATATCTTCTAACGTTTGAATCGTTCTTTCTGTTTGACCATCCGTTTGTGGATGAAAAGCTGTTCTGAAATTCAAACGTGTTCCCAATTCTTCTTGAAAACTCGTCCAAAACCGAGAAGTAAACTTGGTATCTCTGTCAGACGTAATGGACATAGGCACTCCATGTAAGCGAACTATTTCTCGAACGTACAATTGCGCCAACTTGTTAGCTCCATAATTAGCAGGAATTGGGATGAAATGAGCGCATTTAGTAAGTCGGTCAATGATGACCCATATAACCGTATTGCCGCGTCTCGATCTAGGTAGACCGGTTACGAAATCCATAGCTATGTGATCCCATTTCCATTCAGGAATTTCTAAGGGTTGTAGCTTCCCATATGGTCGCTGATGTAACGCTTTTACTTGTTGGCAAGCTAAGCATCGTTCTACGAATGACGCTATATCTTGTTTCATTCCAACCCATACAAATTTCTGTTTGAGATCTTGGTACATCTTCGTACTTCCGGGATGAGCTGTATAAGGCGTGCTATGGGCTTCACTCATAATTTCTTCTTTAAGCTTTTCGTCGTTAGGAACACATATTCTATCTCTCAACATGATAGCATTATCTTCAGCTTCGTGATAGTCAACAAGACCTTCAGTTCTAATCTTCATTCTTAACTTTTCTAGCTGCTCATCTTGCCGTTGTGCTGCCACTATTTTGGTTCTCAAATTAGGTTCAACTACTAAAGACGCAATAATGTCTTTTGTGGTTTCTGGTGGTAGCACCACTTCTAATCTCATCTTCTCAAATTCTTTAATCAATTCTTTTTCTTGCGTAAGGGAAATTCCCATCATCATTTGGCTCTTCCTGCTTAGTGCATCTGCCACGACGTTGGCTTTACCAGGATGGTACTTGATTTCACAATCATAATCTTTGACAAGCTCGAGCCATCTTCTTTGTCGCATGTTGAGATCTTTTTGCTCAAAGAAATACTTCAAACTCTTATGATCGGTATAGATCTCACATTTTGATCCATACAAATAATGTCTCCAGATCTTTAGCGCATGAACAACAGCAGCTAATTCTAAGTCATGGGTAGGGTAGTTATATTCATGAGGTCTCAACTGTCGTGATGCATAAGCAATCACCTTTCCCTCTTGCATCAAAACGCACCCTAAACCATTTCTCGATGCATCTGTATATAACGTATATATCTTATCGGGATCTGGTACAGTCAATACAGGTGCTGTGGTTAAACGATTCTTAAGCTCTTGAAAACTTTCCTCGCACTCCTTGGTCCATTGAAACTTTACTCCCTTTTGTAGTAATTGAGTCATTGGCCTAGCTATCTTGGAGAATCCTTCAATGAATCTCCTATAGTATCCGGCCAAACCTAGAAAACTTCGTATCTCATTTGGGGTGGTTGGAGACTTCCATTCTTGAACAGCTCGAACTTTAGATGGATCTACTTTAATTCCTTCTGCTGAAACTATATGTCCAAGAAAATTCACTTCTTTTAGCCAAAATTCGCACTTACTAAACTTGGCATACAACTTTTCAGCTCTTAATTTTTCTAAGACAATCCTCAAGTGGATCTCATGTTCTAATTCATCCTTAGAATATATCAAAATATCATCAATGAATACTAAGACAAATTTATCAAGGTATTCATGAAAAATTCGATTCATCAGATCCATAAATACGGTTGGAGCATTTGTTAAACCAAATGGCATCACTACAAACTCGTAGTGCCCATATCTTGTTCTAAAAGCCGTTTTAGGGATATCCACTTGTCTAATCTTCAACTGGTGATACCCGGATTTCAAATCAATTTTGGAGAAAATGCCTGCTCCTCGAAGTTGGTCGAATAAATCATCTATTCGAGGTAACGGGTATTTATTCTTTTGGGTTAATTTATTTAGTTCCCTATAGTCTATGCACATTCTTAACGTTCCATCTTTCTTCTTGACAAATAGCACTGGGGCTCCCCAAGGCGACACACTCGGTCTAATGAAACCGAGGTCCAAAAGTTCCTGCAATTGGATCTTCAACTCTTGCAATTCTTTTGGAGCCATTCTATATGGTGCTTTTGAAATTGGGGCTGCTCCCGGTTCAAGGTCAATAGTAAACTCCAACTGTCTATCCGGAGGTAATCCAGGTAAAGAGTCCGGGAAAACATCTGGATATTCTCTAACTACTGGTACATCTTCAACCTTCTTCTTAGGTTGATCTTCCCCAACTAAATGTACTAAGTAAGCACGAGTCTCACTATCTTTCATCATCTTTTCTACTTGCAAAGTAGAAATTATGGAAACTCGTTTTTTTCTCTCATTGATGCCATAAAAGCAACTAGATTCCTTTCCTGGGGGTTGGAAAGATATTTCCCGTTGCTCACATCGAATCGTCGCAAAATTTTGAGTTAACCAATCCATTCCTAAGATAAGATCGGTATCCCACATGGGTAATAAACGTAATGATTCAGCTTTCAACCTAAGGGATCCTAACTCAAATTCTAAGTTAGGACATACATGAGAGATTACTTCAGATTTCCCTAGCGGAGTGGTAACTCTTAAGTTTTGATCGGTTCTTTCTACCTGAAGTTCAAAATTATCTACGCATGCCGTAGAAATAAATGAATGTGAAGCTCCAGTATCAAAAAGAATTACTATGGGCACACCTTTCAATGTACCCATATCTGTAAGATTGTTTGATTTCTTCTCCTCTGGAGGCTGTGCAAGAGCGAAAGCTCTTTGGTACTGGGGCATCTGTTGCGAAGGCTGCTGCTGCGGTGACATCTGGGGAGTTTGAAGAGGTACTGCCGTCTGATACGGAAAGTCAACATATTGCTGAGTCTGCGGCTGCTGACTTCCTACAATGGCTTTCATCAACTGACTTTGTCTCGGTAAATTTGGTTTGCTTCCAATGCCGGAAGTTTTAGCTCGATTTGGACAATTATTAGCATAATGCCCAACTTGTCCACATACGTAACACGCATTGCTACCCCACCTACATACTCCTGCATGTGCTCGACTACAAATTGGACAGCTTGGCTTTCTAACTTGGCTCGATTGTGAAGACTGACCTTGGGCAGTCGAACGTGATGGGTTCTGGGGAGTCTGAGTCGGGGTTTGCCATTGCTTCTTGTTGGGAAAATTCTTACCTTCCCATTTTCTCTTTCCTTTAAACTTCTTATCTCCAAGCGACGACTTAGATTGGGTCTGACCTACGTTGGGATTCAATTCCGAAGGAGTCTTCTCCAATCTCATTTCCATTTCCATATCTAAAGCTCGATTCAAAGTCTCAGCATATGACATTGGAGGTTGACTGGCTAATATAATTCTCATCTCTCGATTCAGTTCGGCGCGAAATAATTCGGCCATCTTCTCGTCCGTATCCACTTTATACGGCGCATATCGAGATAACATACAAAACTCTTGATCGTACTCGGCTACAGACTTCTTACCTTGTTTCAGATTTGCAAACTCTATCTCTTTCTGCTTACGATAACTTCTTGGGATATACTTCGTATAAAGCTCTTCTTTGAACTGTTCCCATGAAAAACTTTCTCTTTGTTCAAGGGTCATAGTTCGTAGTCGAGATTCCCACCAGAAGTCAGCATGTCCCTTCAGCTGAAACGATATACACAGTAGACATTCTTTATCATTGCACTCCAAAAATTTAAATATCCGGTCTGTAGCCCTAACCCATTCTTCGGCCTCAATTGGACCACCAGTTCCAGAAAATGTAGGTGGGTTTTGGCGAAGAAAAAGTTCGGCTATCTTTCTTTCAGGTTGAGGAGGGGATTGAAAAGGTGCATTCTGAGGAGTGGTATGACTTTCTCGGGCTTCAACTTGGGTAGGAACTCTTCTTCTTTGCGGCATACTACAAAATAAAGGATTAGAAATTTTGGACAATATCAAAGGGTTTAAATTGAAACAGGATATATTTGCAATTAATGAACATGTTCAGATAATCAATCAAAGAAATATGTTACAGAATAAGAACACATAGGTCTTTGCTTAAACAAGAATGCACTTTGGTTAACATAACATTCACAATCACATTCATTAAGGAAAATTACCTCATAGAGGGCTTTTAACAAAATTTGCCGAAGAAGGTCTCGGGCTTACAGCGACAGTTTATCATTTACACCTGCATTACCACATCATTATTATACTTCTAAGGTTATCTAAAATTTGTTCACACTACTTTCTTCTCCTTCGAGAGGTTCGATTTCTGCCTCTACTTCAGGTTCAACTTCTTCTTCTTCTGGTTCTGATTCTTCCTCATTCACGCCTTCATCAAGTGCAATTGGTTCCATTGGCTCATGCACCTCCTGGTTATCATCTAATTCCACAAAAGAAGACATGTGGGGACTAATCAATTCTTGATCATCTAACAAATCAGGATGATTGAAAGTTTCGTAATAAGGTGTTGGAATTAAAGAATGGGGATTATCTTGAAATGGATTTGGCTCAAGGGCAGACGGCTGGTTATCAAAGTTTGGACCAAGGGTGGATTCCATAGGAAATAAAACAGAAGTCGATGAAAGATCACCGGAATTAGCCGTTGCCAACAACGCATCAATCTCTTTTTCAGAAATTGAATTAGACCCCACGGATTCTTCTAGAACGGAATCAAGGCCATTAATAGGAGGCTCAAATCGAAGAAAGGACCAATTATTGCTTCCATCTGAATTAAATTGATGAACAATTGAACAAAATTCGTCAGAGGAAGGAAATTCACCAAGAGGTGAAGCTGAAGACCTCTGGAACCTCTTGCGGATTTCGTTCAGAATCTCCCAAAGGCACTGCGCTCCGTATAATTCCTTTCTTCCGTAATTAAGATGCTCCAAAACCAGCGAAGATGCCCAACCTTGCCACGTTGTTGGTAATACTTGAACTAGTTGAAGCATTGCATCTTTAGCGGTTACTCCATGGTACCTAGCTTGCTCCCACCGACTCCGAAATTCGGTTAGGAATTTATCTAGTCCTTGGTGCTCTTCGGAACGACAGTCGTAAAATCTACTTCTCCAATCTATCGTACCGAATCTAGGCACGATCTGCTTCTTCCTGGGGTTATAGATTCTCGGCATCCTAAATGGTATAATCATCAATACAATTTCATATTCCTACTAGGTCATCATATTCATCTATCTTCAAGCATTATTCATTCTTAAGATCATATACTAACTCAAACATCTTCACTTAATAAACATATGAGCTATTACAACTGAAATAAACATTCAACTTCTTTCTCTTTTAATTTCTTACCAAATCGAGCGAGCAGTGATGGAATGATGGCTGAGAATGCTGGGCTTGCTGAAATATTCACTTCCCTAAACAAACTGACTTCTAAGAAAACTCACAGGTGCGGAACGAACCGCTCTGATACCAACTGTCACAGCCCAATTTCTTAACCCTATCTTAGCCAAGAGATTAGGC
>JAPKLX010003568.1:0-10945 GCA_026898415.1 Leonotis leonurus | reverse complement strand
TCTTCAGTATACTGAAGAGTCACGAGACAAGGCAGAGAATATTGGATATCTCAAATCCAATCAAAGAAGCAATCCCAACCTCCACTTCCTCTCAAGACATTGTTGCCTTTAAGGCAGACAAAAGCCCAGCCAAAGAATCAAAGCCAGAGGCTCTAGACCTCGAAGGTATGACTAAGGCTGAATTAATGGAACAATACGTTTTAATGGCAAAACGTTTTGAACGTGCAGATCTGAAGAACAGTCGCTTCAGAAAATTCCATAGAGACAACCGCTTCAGAAGGAGTACACCACCAACTGATACTTCCACCTCAACATCAAATCAGGATACGACTGGCACTCAGTCCAAACCTGAAAGACAACAATATAGCAAAGGAGTTTGCTATGAGTGTGGAGCTGCAGATCACTTCAAGCCAGACTGCCCTGACCTAAGCAAGAAGGAAAGGGATGAGCTGAGGCTAAGAAGGGATCAACGAGCGGCTGAAAGAAAAGCCATGATGGTTGACGATGATCCAGACCAGATCAACACTCCCTCCAAATCAAGCTACGAAAGACATTTCTCAGATTCTTCAGATGATGAAGACTTAGGGCTCCTTGCTACTGAAGAAGAGGAGTCTACAGAAGTCTTTTGCTTGATGGGCAACGGAGAATTTGTCCCTCAGGTAATCTACGCACATGTCATGCCTGAAGGCTATGTGGATCCTAAAACTAAATTTTCCACATCATATTCACCCATATCATCAACCTCATTCATTGCATCCAAACCCGAAGTTCAGATTATATCTGAAAGTACACCAATTGAAAAATCCAAAACTGAAGTCTCTTCAGTAGAGGATGAAGAAAATATGGATGATGAGGCAACAGTCTCACTGGAGGAATATGAATCCTTAACCGAGGATTTTCGAAATCTTCAATCAATCTTTCTAATGATCAAGAAAGACAATGAGGAACTGACATCCAAATTGGATGCTGCACAAACTGAAGGCTCATCAAAAAGCCTACCTGAGACTGAAACACTTGAGATACGTAATCTCAAACTGGAACTTGACACTAAGAACAATGAGATTCTGTTCAAGGATTCTCAGATTCGCGAACTCACTAACAGAAATGAATTACTGTCTGAAAGAATTGAATACTATAAGACAAAGGTCGAAACTTGGACAAAATCTGGTTATACAAACCAGTTACTGAGTGAATCTCAACGACCCAAAGGGAAAGGCCTTGGTTTTGGTCAAGACAAAGAGAAAGTACCTTTTCTGAAGGTACCCAAGCCCACTTTTCCAATCATATCTTTCGTGAAAGCCACTGACAAGGCTTGCACTGAAAGTGTGGTTGCCACTGAAACTAAGACTGAACTAAAGGCTAAGTCAACTGACAAGCTGAAGAATAAGGCTATTCCTGAGAAGGCAAAGAAAGTATTTGCCACTGAAACAATCAGTACTACTGAAATTCCTAAGAAAGCTCTCAGAAAGCAAGTGTTTACTCAAAAGCCAATGGTCACTGAAAATTCAAAGAAGGCTTTCAGGAAGCCTAAGGCAACTGACAAGCCTAAGGTTTCTGAAAAGCCAAAGACCAAGAGAAGCCAAACTTACAAGCAACATGCTAACGAAAAGCATGAAACGAGAAAACATGAACCAAGGAGATATTATCAATCTCCTGAATCACGACACTCTACTACAAAGTGCTCTCACTGCACTTGTTCTTCACGTGGTTCAAGTCCAAGAAGCTATGACTCACATAGTCATAGAACACAACGTTGGGAAGTCTATTCCAACAGATATGAACATAGGAATTCATCCCCTAGTTCATATTACTCTGACTTCTATGCTCCCCCAGTTCATTACTATGGACCAAAACGTTCAGTACAGACTGAAAAACGTTGGACTCACAATCAACAGTATACTCAAACTAACTTTAAGGCTAATTCTAGGCCTGAAGTAAGCAAAAATTATGTCCCAAAGAAGAAGAAAGTCAATGCTGACTTTCAGAAAAAGAAAAATATTGCATCTGCATCAATCATCAGGCAACACTGGGTGCCAAAACATGTCATGCATACTGCAGTTGGGTCTAGTTCAAAGCTGGATCCTGAAACTCAGTAACTGCAGGACCAAGGACCAAGGAGAGGGGCACACAAGGAGCATTCAAGCTGGATCATTGACAGTGGATGCTCAAGGCACATGACGTTTCAGAAAGAAGCCCTCTCCAACTACACTGAGAAAGATGGTCCTCAGGTAACCTTTGGTGATAACTCAAAAGGTTTCACTAAAGGGTATGGTACTCTCATAATAGGGAATGTTTCTATTGATAATGTTTCCTATGTCTCTGGCCTGAAACACAACTTACTTTCAGTAAGTCAGTTGTGTGATAAAGGTTTTAATGTAGTTTTCAGTTCTGATGAGTGCAGGATAAACAAGCTCACTGATGAGACCACTGTGATGAAAGGCTTCAGGGTGGGAAATATTTACGCTGCAGACTGGAAAGCATCCTCCCCTGAAACATGCCTGGTCTCAAAGAGCACTTCAGAACAAAGCTGGTTATGGCACAATAGGCTAAGTCACCTGAACTTCAAAGTCATCAACAGACTTGCAAGACACAGCCTAGTTCGAGGGATGCCTAACCTAGTCTTCGACAAAGACCATGTTTGTGGATCATGCCAAACTGGAAAGCAGATCAAAGCCTCATTCAAGAGCAAAGAGACACCATCCACTGAGAAGATTCTTCAACTCTTACACATGGACCTTTTTGGCCCTGTGACTCCACTCAGTGTAAATGGTAGGAAATATTGTTTAGTAATTACTGATGATTTCTCACGTTTCACCTGGACAGTGTTTCTAAGGAAGAAGAATGAGACAATGGAGCGCATACCTGAACTGCTAACCAAGCTGAAGAACCAGAAGTCAACCAATGTAATCACCATACGCACTGATCGAGGAACTGAGTTTCTCAATGCAAAAATATCAGATTTTTGTGCGAAGATGGGGATTGAACATCAGACTTCAGCAGCAAGGACTCCACAACAAAATGGCGTTGCTGAAAGAAGGAACAGATCACTGAAGGAAGCTGCAAGAACGATGCTGCATAGTTCAGGAATTCCAAAGAAATTCTGGGCTGAAGCCATCAACACAGCTTGCCACACTCAGAATAGATCTCTTCTCACCACACGCCAAGGCAAAACTCCATATGAGTTATGGAATGACAGGAAGCCAACTCTTAAATATTTTCGTGCATTTGGTTGTAAGTGTTATATTCACAACAATGGCAAAACCCAATTAAAAACTTTTGATGGCAAAGCTGATCCAGGATTCTTCCTTGGATACTCAGAGGAGAGTGCTGCCTATCGAGTTTTTAATAAGCATAGCCTTGTAGTGGAAATGACACCTCATGTTATTTTTGATGAATCTATTTTTGAGTACAGGTTAAATCAAGTTGAAGTCATCACTAAGGGACTTCAGAATCTGAACTTAACACCTTCAGTTCAACATGCAAAAGAGGTTCTTATCTGGAGCCTAGAAGAAGACGATGAAGAGAATACCTCTACTAAAGATACAAACGTCAGATTGGATCAAGAGGAGCCTACTGAAGTCAACACTTCAGAAACTGAAGAAAGGACCTCAGAACCTGAACCGATTCCTGAAATGGTTCCTGAAACAGCTCCTGAAGCTGAAACTAATAACTCTTCTCCTACACAAACTGATAATCTCGTCACTGAGATTCCACTTAGAGAAGAAGACATCCAATCTGAAGACCTCATTGAAGTTCAGATTCTACCTGAAGACCAGTCGAATACTGACAATCTCACCACTGAGATTCCATCACCTACTTCAGGGAGTAACAGTCCTAACTTAGTCAATATTCCTATAACTGTTGCTACTAACGATATTTTGGCCAGTTCAGATAAAGCTATTTTGCAGGATATTCAACGAACTGAATACGTAAGAGCCAACAATCAAGGGGGAACAAGTATAGTCCCCCAGACTGAAGAAGATTTCAATCCATTTCCACGAAGCCCTTCAGTTACAACACCACCACCTAGTCAAAGGATGGATTTAATGATCATAACTGAAGAGGATATGCAACGAAGAAGAAGATGGATTGAGGATCACCCTACAGACTCAGTGATTGGAAGTCTACACAAAGGAGTTCAGACCAGAAACCAGATTCAGGCAGAAATGGTCCAGCCATTAGCCACTGTTGAAGCTCCTACTGACTCCACCACTGAAGAACAACTACTGATTAGAGCAGATGTTGCACTGTTTTCTGATGAAAACTTCCTACACAGCTGCTATCTCTCCAACATTGAACCCAAGGACGCTCAGGAAGCCCTTCAAGACGTGAACTGGGTCTCCGCGATGCAAGAGGAACTGAATGAATTCACCAGAAACCAAGTTTGGGAACTTGTGGATCGTCCTAGGCATCAAGGCGTTATTGGTGTGAAATGGGTCTTCAAGAACAAGAAGGACGAACTAGGAGAAGTTGTTCGCAACAAGGCTAGACTGGTTGCCAAAGGTTACTGCCAGGAAGAAGGCATTGACTTTGATGAAACCTTTGCACCAGTAGCCAGACTGGAAGCAATCAGACTCTTCCTCGCCTATGCAGCTCACATGAAGTTCAAGGTCTATCAAATGGACGTCAAGAGCGCCTTCCTGAACGGCGTACTGAAGGAAGAAGTCTACGTGGAGCAACCACCAGGCTTTGAAACTGACTTCACCAAAGTGTATAAGCTACACAAGGCTCTTTATGGGCTGAAACAAGCTCCTAGAGCTTGGTATGACACTTTGTCTGTTTTTCTTATTGAATCAGGTTTCAAGCGTGGATCAGTGGATAGAACGCTATTCACCATCAAGTATAATGGAGACATATTAATCGTTCAGATTTATGTCGATGACATTATATTTGGTTCGAAGTCTCAGAAGCTTTGTGACAAATTTGCCAAGTTGATGAAGACTCAGTATCAAATGTCAATGATGGGAGAAATGGGATTCTTCTTAGGATTCCAAGTCAAGCAGTCCCCTGAAGGCATCTTCATCAATCAGGCCAAATACACAAAGGAACTGATCAACAAGTTTGGAATGCAGAACAGCAAATCAGTGAAGATTCCAATGAACACAAACGGAAGAATTGAACCAGATACTGAAGGAAAACCAGTCAACCAAACTGAGTATAGAGGAATCATTGGATCTCTTCTATATCTCACTGCCAGCAGGCCAGACATCACATTTGCAGTTGGAGTGTGCGCACGCTATCAAGCTAATCCAAAGGAGTCACACCTTGAAGCTGCAAAGAAAATTCTGCGCTACCTGAAGGGCACACCCAATCTTGGTTTATGGTATCCTTCAGATGATAATCTTGAACTAACTGGTTATTCTGATGCTGATTTTGCAGGTTGCAAGTTAGATAGGAAATCTACTTCAGGAACATGTCAGTTCTTGGGAAACAAACTGATCAGTTGGTTCTCCAAGAAACAGACTTCAGTTGCCACCTCCACTACTGAAGCTGAATACATGGCGGCTGGAAGTTGCTGCTCACAGATTCTCTGGCTCAAGCAACAGCTTAGAGACTATGAAGTGCCTACCACTCAGGTTGCAATCTACTGCGACAGTTCAAGTGCTATTGCAATAACTCAGAACCCAATTCTACATACAAGGTGCAAGCACGTGGACATCAGGCATCACTTCATACGAGATCATGTTGAGAAGAAAGATGTCACCATTGAGAAGATCCATACTGACATTCAAAGAGCAGACATCCTCACCAAGCCACTGGAAGAAGCGAGATTCAAAATGCTAAGTGGAAGACTTGGCTTACTGAATCCTGACCTTTCCTGAATGTGTTCACTGAAGGTACAACTCTATATCTATCTAACTGATGTCGTAACGACTCACTGACTCAGTATTCTCAGTAAACTGAAGTCATGGTCATAATAAGACTCAAAACAACGTGATGATTACATTCTGAATAACTCTACATAGTTATTTCAGATCTCAAATCATCACACATTGCCAAATTCTGTTAAAACTAACCTTGCAGGTAACTGAAGAAACCTACTGAAGAAACTTCAAAATCTGAAGTTTTACAAGGCCAAGATCAAGATGTTACTTCCACTGAAAGAATTCAGATCAAGCTTCAAGATACAATCCATATCTGAATTAACGAAGTTCAAAGAAACATCTCTACACATGGCAAAGAACAAAAGTGCCGACTGAAGCACTTCAGACACTGAAATCAACTCTGAAATCACAAGGCTCAAGTTTACTAAAGTCTACTGAAGTGTCTACTGAAAGCAGTACACGTGGCAGAGAATATGAAGCTCAAACTGAAGCACTTCAGAATCTGAACTCACCACTGAAAGGGAGTCACTCAGTTGGACGTATCATCAACTGAAGTTTAACACTTGCATTTATTTCTTGTATTTATTGCTCTGAGTGTTACTATATATATTCTGAACGTATGCTCTTATCATAATTATCTTTTAGCGTACCTCGTTTTTCGCAAATCTTAGTTGATACGCTATCAAAACATTAAATGCGTATCAGATTTGTACAGTGTAAAGTGATTGTACTTGAGTGCTATTTTTATAAAATTTGACTTTGAGGCAGTCAAACGTCGCACGTTGAAAACACGCGCTTTACTTTCCCGCTCTTATTTCCATCTCTCATACGTGGCTCAACCCTGACCCTTGATTTCAGTAAGCATGCAATAAATCCAAACCGTTGATCTTATTATATATATTTCATCTTCTTCGTCGGTTACCACTTTTGCCTTAGCATATTCTCAAAGCCTCACGCTATACTATCTGCTTTGAAATATCTTTGCTTTCTGATCCAGTGTTTTCTTGCTACCTAGTTGTTTTACTTCATTTCATAATGTATGTTTTGATATTGCTTAACTACCTGTTAATACACTATGCTCATAAACTGAAAACACTAATCTTGACTGGTTTGAATTTCAGATAATCAAGATGGGCAAGAAACCACTTCCTCCTGCACTTACTCTATCTCAACTCAGTAAGAGGATATTCTCAGAGCCTACTGCTGTCTATTCTCAAACTGACGTGGACCAAGCCAAGTCAGTATTTGAACTGATCAAGACCTCAAATTTGGACACTCTCACTACTCTTCGCCCGACCAACATCTATTCTGAAGAGGTGGTCCTATTTTACATCTCACTGGGTTATGAAGGTGAGCACCTCATGTCCTCCCTTCAGGTTCGCGTTAAGAACAGGGACACTGGAGTTATCGAGAAGAAGCCAGTCCCCATTGACGTCACTGAAATGCTTCAGTCAGTTTTCAAACTGACGAACACTGGGAAGAGGAACCCCAACCAGTTCCTGAAGTATAAGGCAGACATTCAGGCCTTCTTTGACGGTATCCAAGCTGATGGGAAGCCAAAACCCTTCAGTACTGCCAACAACAACAAAAACTTGCTCCGTCCTGAACATCGTCTGCTGCTCGACATCGTTCAGATGTGCATTCTAGGAAAGAAGTCTTCCTATGAGCAAGTAAGCTGGCAGAAACTGAGCTTGATGCGCAGCATCTATGAAAATGATGGCTCAAACTGGGTCGCTGTTATGGAGGATCTCCTACTGGCGGAAGCCCAAAAGCTGAAGGAAGTCAGTGATGGAATTACTATGATTGGAGCGGAGACACTGAACCTTGCTACCAAGGTCTCAGTCCTGATCGAGATGCGTTTCAAAAACGCAGAACAACTTTTTCCAGGGTTCACACCCTTCGAGCAGAGGCTGCTGTTCAGCACAAACTTGGAAGTTCTTACTTCCATGCATGGAAAGGTCAAGGCCGCTCAGTTAGAGGCCGAGATTCCACCTCCTGAAGTTGATCCTCTTCGTGCAATCGAAGACTATGATGAAGATCAACCTCCTTCTCCTCCCAAGGTCAGTCCACCCAAGACAAAGAGGAAGCGGAATCCCACTCGCCGTCCCCAGAAACTGAAAAAGCCAGTCATGGCTTTGATTGATGAAGACTCTCCTCCTCCTTCACCTCCACCTTCAGAGGATGAAGCCCCTCAGTTCAGGCTGATCAAGCGTCCCCGCCGCTCCCTGGTACTGACTGCTGACCTTCAGCGCCAGCTCACCCCTGAAGACTCAGTCACTCTCTCTCAAGTTCTTCAACCTCCAGGTGCACCTTCATCCCCTCCTAAATCACCTTTCCCCCCTCTAAACCCCTCTGTCACCATACCTATCATCTCCTCCACCCATACTGAACCCATTTTTATCTCATCTCAACCTTCCTCTCCCAATCCACCCTTAACTGAAACAGTTACTGAGAACCTACCACCATCACCCCCCACTGAACCATTTCCACCTCCCACTGAACCTCACTTAACTGAAACCATTCAAACTGAAATCCCACCAACTGAAACCCAACCTGACCCTAACATCATTCAACAACCACCAATTCTTATCCCCACTCCCTCCTTCTCAGAAGTTCACACTACTTCACCTCCTCACCCTGAGACTCAAACCAACATCCCCTCTCCTCACAAAACTCCCTCACCTTCTACTTACTTTTCTTCCCCTGAACATTTTCACTCACCTCCTCAAACTGATCTTGACCCGAGTCAAACTAACCCTTCTTCACCTCAACCTGACTCTCATCCAACTCACCCTGAACCCCCACCTGTCCTACCTCAAACTGAACCCCCTTCTGAAACTGAACCTCCCCGTCAAGATACACATAACCAAGCCTCTACCTCTGACCCTTCTGACCCTTCAGCGACTCCTGCTCATTACTATCTAAATAACATTGAGTTGCTGTCCCTTCAATTCCTCACCTCCAACTTTCCTGAACTCTTCAACCATCCTCATCTTGCACGAGCCTGCCAACGCCTATGGTCCTGGCGCACCATCCGTTTTCTTGACTCTCAGGCGTTGCAGTTCAAAACTGACCTTGATGGGATGAGTGCCTTTCTCCTCGAAGAAGCCGATCTTCAGGCTTGTTTCCAGTTCACTGATGCCCGTGATGCATTTCTGAATGCTGAGGCAATTATTGAGGCTCAATTGGCCCATGCTGAATCTTCAGCAGGGCGTGCTTATGTTCGAAGGACACCTACCGCTGGTCCTTCTACCTCGGCTCCATCTCAGTCCAAGGCCTTAGTGCCCCTTTCTACAGACTCTGCCATTCCTGAAGCTCCATCTTCAGATGCCACCTTTGTGAATGCCCACCGCACCTTCATTGCCTCTGAACTCAAGACGCTTTTTGAAGCTGAGAGTTCACGCATCTCAACCCAGGTCTCTTCCACAATCAATGCTCTTCACACATCTTATTCAGAGCAACTGAAGGCTCAAGCCGTCACTTTCCAGACATCACTTGACGCGCTCACTGCAGAGAATGTCGAACTGAAGAAGCAAATCACTGCTCTCAGTACTGATATACCAAGTCAGATTCAGGCTGCTCTGAACTCTCAAATGCCTATCCTGACTGACAATGTACAAAAAGAAATCACCGCTCGCACTCCTGACTCCTCAAGGATCAAGAAACTCATCATCTCATGCAACAACAACAGAACTCACACTGCCTCCGTCAGATCCGATTTTGACAATGCTTACAAGGAACTATCCACAATCTGTGCTGATCAAGCTAAATCCTTATCTCGCCACCGCAAACGCCTGAGGACAGCCCAGAAACGCGCTGATTCCGCCTTTCTCCTGGCTGAGCGCGCTAAGTCCATTGCTGATACTGCAAGCGCTGCTGCCATGAAGGCCACCACTACAATGCGCAAGAAACTTCCCTCCCGGTCTTCTGACACTGAAAGCGTCATTACTGACTGCCGTGCACGCCTCAGCCATATCGAACAATTTTGCCGAAACATCGCTGATGCCAATGATATTCACTATCAATTTCCAGCTACTGAACCTCCTCTGTGGGTTGCTGACCAACCCCCTACTGATCTTATTGCTGATGCCAATAAGGGGGAAGGAAAGGAACCTGAAAACCCCGTGCCTGAAGCTGAGAATGAAGACAAAGAAGATGAAGCAAGGGAAGAGACTCCAGATATTGAACTGACTGACGACGAAAAGGAGTGAAACCAGAAAATGACAAGGACGGACACTCAGTTACCGTGCCTTTAGTTCTGAACTTACATTTCTGTATTTCATTCTGAACTGAACCATTCTGTACTGAAAATCATCAATGAATGAAATGCATCTTTTGTCTATCTTTGATCTCAACCTGATGACAACCATCTAGTTGTCCAGGCTCTGATTCTTAGGCTCTGATTCTTATTTTTTTTTGGTTTGTTTTACCTAACTGATTTACTAACCCATCTTTTCTTAGTTTAAGTGTTCTCCAGTTTAGGGGGAATTTCTTAACTTAGATAGATGTTTTCAGGTTAGGTATTGGCATCATCAAAAAGGGGGAAATTGTTGGGAAATATTTTATAAGTGTTTTGATTCAGATTCCAATACCTCCCCTGAAAGATGTAATAAGACCAATACTGAATCTTAGTGTTTTGTCTAAGAACTCATATGTTAGGGAGTTCTAACTTTTTCAGGTACACTGAAGACAAGACTGAAGATTCAATGTTATCCCAAAACTGAAGGTCCATCCTAAAGTTTTGAAGTTGAAGCTAGAAGCCAAGTCTTTGCCAAACTGAAGATCAGTACTGAAGTCCATACTGAAGATCCTTCCTGAAGTTCTATACTGAAGATCAGTACTGAAGCCCCACACTGAAGTCTGCACTGAAGCTACATACTGAAGTTCTCTACTGAGTGACAGCCTAGCTCGTAGGCATTTCCTTTTACGGCAAAAATCTCGGTTAGGTGAGCAAGATCTTTTTGCAGACACCTAAAATGGCAAAAAGGACGAAGACTCCAACGGGAAGAATTCAAATTAAAGCTTCTCTCTCAACGGTCACATTTTATGAGAGAACTATAAATACCCCGATGCTTCAAACGCTTCAACTACCGGTTACCTCTGCTATCAACTCACTATCG
>JAPKLX010003282.1:0-11374 GCA_026898415.1 Leonotis leonurus | reverse complement strand
GTGTGCAGGTTCGGAGGAAATCAAGGAAAATAAACTAACCCTTGAATGCCAAAAGTTTGATTCCTTCTTGCAGATGCCAGGAGAATCAATAAACGAGCTTGAACTGAGGATCATGCAAATCCTTACTTCAGTAAAGGCTCTGAATCCCAACAAGTACACACAACGCGAGATCAATCTGAAGATTGTATGGTGTCTTCGACGTGAAGACTGGTTGCCATATCAGATCCAGATCAACGGGCGTTCAGACTTCAACTCACTCACCACAACTGCTATCTTCAGTATACTGAAGAGCCACGAGACAAGACAAAGGATATTGGAAATCACAAATCCTTCCAAAGAGATTGTCCCCACATCCACTCAAGACGTTGTTGCTTTCAAAGCAGACAAGAGTCCAGCCAAAGAGTCCAAATCTGAAGGACTCGACCTCGAAGGTATGTCGAAGGCTGAACTCATGGAACAGTATGTTCTAATGGCCAAACGTTTCGAACGTGCAGATTTAAAGAATGGCCGTTACAGAAGAATGTACAGAGACAACAAAACAAGATGGCCTAAACAATCGACCACTGAAGTCACAACCTCAACCTCCACGCCTGCATCCAATCAGGACACGACTGGCACACAGTCAAGGCCTGAACGACCCCAGTATAGCAAATGAGTTTGCTACGAATGTGGGTCATCTGATCACTTCAAACCTGACTGCCCAGACCTCAGTAAAAAGGAGAGGGAAGAACTCAGGCAAAAGAGAGATCAGAGGAATGCAGAAAGGAAAGCCATGCTGGCTGAAGATGACATTGATCAACTCAACTCACCAGCTATGATTGTGCATGAAAGGCACTTCTCAGATTCATCAGATGATGAAGACTTGGGCTTGATGGCCATTGAGGATGAAGAAGTCATAGAAGAGTTCTGCTTGATGGGCAACTATTCTGACTCTTCACCCCAGGTAATATATGCTCATATCCTGCCTAATGGTGAAATTGATTCATCTTCTTTCAAATCCACATCATTCTCATCACCGCATACTGAGTCTCACTCATTAACTGAAGTGATCAATACTGATGAGATCATTGAAACTGAAGACAAGATTACTCAAGAGGAGTATGAAATCTTGGCTAAAGATTTTCACAATCTTCAGGCCATATTTTTGATTACCAGAAATGAGAATGAGGAGCTGACCTCCAAGTTGGCTCAGAAAACTGAAAATCATCTTCAGAACTTACCAAATGACATTCGAAAGGATGAACTTGTTGAAAGAGTTTGCAAGGAACTCAATGATACTACTCTTAAGAATCAGGAACAAGAGATATCTATCTCCAACCTGAATTCTGAACTTGCAACAAAGAATGATGAGATTGTTTTTCAAAGATCTCAAATAAATGAGATGACTGAGCGCATTAATCTTCTATCTGAAAGGATAGAGTATTACAAAGGAAAGGTTGAAACTTGGACTAAATCAGGTTACACAAATCATATGTTGAGTTCATCTCAACAATCTCAAAAGAAAGGACTTGGCTTTAACCAAGACAAGTCAACTGTGCCTTTCCTGAAGGCTCCAGAAAAACCTGAAACTATCATCTCCTTTGTCAAAGGACCTGATCGAAAAGATAGTGATATGATCACCACTGAGACTGCTTCTAAGTCCCAAGGGAAGAAGTCAGTCACTGAAAAACAACATATGGCAAAGAAACATGTTGCCACTGAAAGACATCAATCTGCTACTGAAAAACCAAAGCAGGATTTCAGGAAGCAAGTTGACTCTGAAGAAAAGGTTCTCAGAAAACCTAAGGCAACTGATAAGCCGAAGGTTACTGAAAAACCAAAAGCAAGGACTACTGAAAGACCTAAGGCAACTGACAAGCCTAAGGTACACAAAAAGCCTATGACTCAAAGGCAACCTCAGTCTCATAAACCTCATTACCAAGGAACAAAGTGCTCACATTGCACTTGTTCATCAAACGGTTCTAGTCCCAGAAGCTATGACTCAAGGAGACATAGAACTCAACGATGGGAATCATATTCCAATAGATATGAACATAGGAATTCATCACCTAGTTCATATCACTCTGATTTCTCCAAAAGAACTCACAAGTTCTATACTCCCCCAGTCCACAATTATGCACCAAGACGTTCAGTTGATACTGAAAAACGATGGACTAAATCTCAACATGCACATGCAAACTTCAAGGAAAGATCTAAGCCTGAAGTGAGCATGAAATATACTCCAAAGAAGAAAATTGAGAAATTTGAGTCTCAGAAGAAAACAAAAGTTGCATCAAACACACGCATAATAAGGCAACACTGGGTGCCTAAGCATATCATGCATACTGAAGCTGGATCTAGTGCCAAGCTGGATCCTAAGACTCAGTAATTGCAGGACTCAGGACCAAGGAGAGGTGCACAAAAGGAGCAATCTAGCTGGATCATTGACAGTGGATGCTCAAGGCACATGACATTTCAGAAAGAAGCCCTCTCCAACTACACCAAAAAGGATGGTCCTCAGGTAACCTTTGGTGATAACTCTAAGGGTTTCACTAAAGGGTATGGTACTCTCAATATAGGGAATGTTTCAATTACGGATGTTTCCTATGTTGTTGGCCTGAAGCACAACTTACTCTCAGTAAGTCAGTTGTGTGATAAAGGTTTTAATGTTGTTTTTAGTTCTGATGAGTGCAGGATCAACAAGCTCACTGATGAGACCACAGTTATGAAAGGCTTCAGGGTGGGAAATATTTATGCTGCTGACTGGAAAGCCACCTCCCCTGAAACATGCCTGGTCTCAAAGAGCACCTCAGAACAAAGTTGGCTATGGCACAACAGACTAAGTCACCTGAATTTCAAAGTCATCAACAGACTTTCAAGACACAGTCTAGTGCGTGGAATGCCCAACTTGATCTTTGACAAAGATCATGTATGCGGAGCTTGCCAAAGTGGAAAGCAAATCAAAGCCTCATTCAAGCCAAATGAGGCTCCATCTACTGAGAAGATTCTTCAACTCCTCCATATGGATTTATTTGGACCAGTGACTCCACTGAGTGCCAATGGTAGAAAATATTGCCTTGTTATTACTGATGACTTTTCTCGTTATACATGGACAGTGTTTCTCCACCATAAGAATGAGACAATGGAGAGAATCCCAGCCTTGCTCACCAAACTGAAGAATCAGAAGTCAACAAATGTTATCACCATACGCACTGATAGAGGAACTGAGTTTCTCAATGCAAAGATTTCAGAATTCTGTGCAAATTTGGGGATTGAACATCAAACTTCAGCAGCAAGGACTCCACAACAAAATGGCGTTGCAGAAAGAAGAAATAGGTCACTGAAGGAAGCTGCAAGAACTATGCTTAATAGTTCAGGAGTGCCAAAGAAATTCTGGGCTGAAGCTATCAATACTGCTTGCTACACTCAGAACCGATCCTTACTGACCACACGCCAAGGAAAAACTCCATATGAACTATGGAATGACAGGAAGCCTACTCTTAAATACTTTCGCGCTTTTGGTTGTATGTGTTATATTCACAATAATGGCAAAACTCAGTTAAAGACATTTGATGGCAAAGCAGATCCAGGATTCTTCCTTGGATACTCAGAGGAGAGTGCTGCCTATAGAGTCTTTAACAAAAGAAGCCTTATAGTGGAAATAACACCTCATGTCATTTTTGATGAATCTATTTTTGAGTACAGGTCAAAAGAAACCGAAGTCATCACTCAACGACTTCAAAATCTGAACTTAGAACCTTCAGTTCAGAGTGCAAAAGAAATTCTCATCTGGAATTTAGAGGATGATGAACAAGAAAACACTCCTACTGAAGCAATAAATGTCAGATTGGATCAAACAAGCGAGTCTACTGAAGTCAAAGCTTCAGAATCTGAAGATAGGACTCCAGCACCTGAAACTGACAACTCTTCTCCTATTCAAACTGAAAATCTCACACCTGAGATTCCATCTAGAGAAGAAGACATCCAAACTGAAGAACTCATCGATGTTCAGATTCTACCTGAAGTACAGATTCATTCAGAAAATCTCACCACTGAGATTCAATCATCAACTTCAGGGAGTAACAGTCCTAACCT
This sequence comes from Leonotis leonurus, assembly GCA_026898415.1. Taxonomy (NCBI): domain Eukaryota; kingdom Viridiplantae; phylum Streptophyta; class Magnoliopsida; order Lamiales; family Lamiaceae; genus Leonotis; species Leonotis leonurus. Next base: position 7,300 of record JAPKLX010003282.1, on the reverse strand, counting down.
AGTCAATATTCCTATAACTGTTGCTACTAACGATATCTTGGCCAGTTCAGATAAAGCTATTTTGCAGGAAATCCAACGAACTGAATATGTAAGAGCCAACAATCAAGGGGGAACAAGTATAGTCCCTCAGACTGAAGAAGAATTCAATCCATCTCAAAGGAGCCCTTCAGTAACAACACCACCTCCTAGTCAGAGAATGGACCTAATGATAATTACTGAAGAGGACATGAAGAGAAGAAGAAGATGGATTGAAGATCACCCCACAGACTCAGTGATTGGCAGTCTACAAAGAGGCGTTCAGACCAGGAATCAGATTCAAGCAGAAATGGTTCAACCATTAGCTACTGTTGAGCCCCCCACTGACTCCAACACTGAAGAACAACTCTTGATAAAAGCTGATGTTGCTCTATTTTCAGATGAAAACTTCCTACACAGCTGCTATCTCTCCAACATTGAACCCAAGGACGCTCAGGAAGCCCTTCAAGATGTAAACTGGGTCTCCGCGATGCAAGAGGAACTGAATGAATTCACCAGAAACCAAGTTTGGGAACTTGTGGATCGTCCTAGACATCAAGGCGTTATTGGTGTGAAATGGGTCTTCAAGAACAAGAAGGATGAACTAGGAGAAGTTGTTCGCAACAAGGCTAGATTGGTTGCCAAGGGTTACTGCCAAGAAGAGGGCATTGACTTTGATGAAACCTTCGCACCAGTAGCCAGACTGGAAGCTATCAGACTCTTCCTCGCATATGCAGCTCACATGAAGTTCAAAGTCTACCAGATGGACGTAAAGAGTGCATTTCTGAACGGCATACTGAAGGAAGAAGTCTACGTGGAACAGCCGCCTGGCTTTGAAACTGACTACACCAAAGTGTATAAGCTACACAAGGCTCTTTATGGGCTGAAACAAGCTCCTAGAGCTTGGTATGACACTTTGTCTGTTTTTCTTATTGATTCAGGTTTCAAGCGAGGATCCGTGGATAGAACGCTATTCACAATCAAGTATAAAGGAGACATATTAATCGTTCAGATTTATGTTGATGATATTATATTTGGTTCGAAGTCCAAGATGCTTTGTGACAGGTTTGCTAAGTTGATGAAGACTCAGTATCAAATGTCTATGATGGGAGAGATGGGATTCTTCTTAGGATTTCAGATCAAGCAGTCCCCTGAAGGCATCTTCATCAATCAAGCAAAATACACAAAGGATCTACTCAGCAAATTTGGTGTTCAGAATAGCAAAGCTACGAAGATTCCAATGAACACAAATGGCAGAATAGAACCAGATCCTGAAGGAAAATCAGTCAACCAAACTGAGTATAGAGGAGTCATTGGATCTCTTCTATATCTCACTGCCAGCAGGCCAGACATCACCTTTGCTGTTGGAGTGTGTGCACGCTATCAAGCCAATCCTAAAGAGTCACACATGGAAGCTGCAAAGAAGATTCTGCGCTACCTGAAGGGCACACCCAATCTTGGTTTATGGTATCCTTCAGATGATAACTTAGAACTAACTGGTTACTCTGATTCTGATTTTGCAGGTTGCAAGCTGGATAGGAAATCCACTTCAGGTACCTGTCAGTTCTTGGGAAACAAACTCATTAGTTGGTTCTCCAAGAAACAGACTTCAGTTGCTACATCAACCACTGAAGCTGAATACATGGCTGCTGGAAGTTGCTGCTCTCAGATTCTCTGGCTCAAGCAACAGCTTAGAGACTATGAAGTGCCTACCACTCAGGTTGCAATTTACTGCGACAGTTCAAGTGCAATTGCCATCAGTCAGAATCCAGTTCTACATACAAGGTGCAAGCACGTGGACATCCGGCATCACTTCATCAGAGATCACGTTGAAAAGAAGGATGTCACCATTGAAAAGATTCATACTGACATTCAACGAGCAGACATTCTCACCAAGCCACTGGAGGAAGCAAGATTCAAAATGCTAAGTGGCAGACTTGGCTTACTGAATCCAGATATCTCCTGAATGTATTCACTGAAGGTACATCTCTACCCTACTCATGTCTTAATGACTCACTGACTCAGCTTTCTTAGTAAACTGAAGTCATGATCATAATAGGACTCAAAACAACGTGATGATTACATTCTGGATAACTCTACATAGTTATCTCAGGTAACTAATCATCACACATTGCAAAACACTTGCTTTAAACTAACCTTGCAGATTACTGAAGTACTCTACTGAAAGAACTTCAGCATCTGAAGTTTTACCAAGGCAAAGATCAAAATGACACTTCAAATGACGCCACTTCAGAACAACCATGAAGCTAAAATTCACAATCTGGAGTTCACATGGTCAACTGAAGGATTTCAAAATCTGAAAGCAGGATCACCACTGAAAGGAAGAAACTCAGTAGCTAGTATCAAGCAACTGAGACTCAACACTTGTTTATTCTTTCGCATTTATTTCTCTAAGTGTTTTGTACTCTACCTGCATTGAATGGTATAAACGTAATTAAAGGCACATCGTACCTCGAACGATTCAACGTATCAGATACGCTATCTCGCATTTAATTTCTTCTGATATCTACAGTGCTTTTATCATCATTGTTTTAACCTCGGGAACTCAAACGTCGCGCTTATATCTCACGCGCCATACACTTTCCCGCCTTGTCAACCCTTTCCTACACGTGCTTCAACCCTAACCGTAGATTTCTAAAAACACGGAAGAAGATCTAACCGTCCATTTATTATTTCAACCTCTATAAGATCATCTTCCTCAAATTTCTCGAGACTTTACGCTTCTCTAATTCTCCAAAGCCTTACGCTAAAATCTCTTTCTCTTGTGCTCTTACTGTTTGCGTTTTAGTAATTCAGAACTGCTTGTGTGTTGATCGTTGATCTTTCATTTCTCAAACTCGTTAATGTATGATTATCTTACATTTGTGCATGTTCTGTTTTCTCTACTATAAATGCATCTTTATACTTCTTGTGAAATCTAGAGATATAATCTATATTCTCCTTTTACAGTAAATCAACACCATGGGAAAGAAAGCCATTCTTGGACCCGCAATGAAGCTATCTCAAATTCGTGCTCGCCTCTACACCGAGCCTACTGCTGTCTTCACAGAAACTACAGTTGATACGGCGAAGACAATATTTGAAATCATCAAGGGCAATGGCTTGGAGAAACTCTCAACTCTTCGTCCCCGGAACACCTATCCTGAACAGGTGGTCCATTTTTACCTCAACCTGGGATACGAAGGCTCCGATCTGAAGACTTCCCTGAATATCTCCATCAGGGAGCCTATTACTGGAGCCACTGAAGTCAAGAAGCTGCATATGAACGTGACTGAACTTCTTCAGTCAGTGTTCACTCTGAGGAACATGGGCCATACCAAGCCCATTCAGTTTCTAAAGGACAAGGAAGCCATTCAGGCTTTCTTCGAGCAGATTCAGGTGGAAGATCCCCCTCGCCAATTCTCCACCGCCAACAACAACAAGGGCTTGATACGCCCTGAGTTCAGACTCCTGCTGGATGTGGTTCAGCACTGCATCCTTGGGAAGAAGTCTTCCCATGAACAGCTCAGTTGGCAGAAGCTTGCCTTGATGAAGAGCATCTACAACTGTGATGGTGCCAACTGGGTAGCTGTGATGGAAGAGCTACTGATGGCTGAGGCCAATAAACTGAAGGAAGTGCCCGGTGGGGTCACTATGACTGGGAATGACACGATAAACCTTGTCACCAAGGTTTCCATCTTGATTGAAGAGTCCTACAAGCATGCTGACTCTGCCTTCCCCTCCGCCAAAGCTTATGATGAAAGGTGGATGTTCTCCACTGACTTGGATGTGCAAACTTCCATGCACGGGAAGGCTCTGGCCCTTCAGATGGAACTGCCCAAGGTGAAGAGAAAGGGCAAGCAGGCTGCCACTAAAGAGGAGGACGTGGACCCCATCCATGCAGTGGAAGATTATGATGAAGAGGAGGAAACTGAAGACACTCCTGAAGTTCCACCTCCCTCTCCTCCCAAGGTCACCAAGAGGAAGCGCAACCCCTCCAGGCGCCTTATCCTCCAGGCAGAGAAACCCTCTTCCCCTCCACCTACACAGCCTACCGTTCAGGAGGTTCTTGACTCCTCCACTGATGAGGATCTCCAGGACCAATTCACCCTTGCCAAACGCCCCCGCCAATCCATTCCCAACCCTGAACCTATTTCCACCATCAACCCTTCAGAAATCCTACCTCACCCAATCCTAATCGACATCTCACCCTCCAAAACATCCTACCTCACCAAAACCAAAACCCCAACCAAACCCATCTCCCAGATTCCTACAAGTGTTTCCACGACCCACATGTCCCTTGCCGATGAACCAGAAAATCTTGAAAAGGACTCTGTTCCTTCATTCTCTCCTGATCTGCAAGTTACTGAACCTTCTCTCTCTCCAAAACCAACTAATCCTTCAGAGCCTTTGATAACCACTGGGGATTCATTGGACAAGTACCAGACTATTTCAGAGCCTTCTGAAGTTCCCCGTTCTGAATCCAACCAATTTGCCTCAACCTCCCAACCCTCTGACTCCCAAGCCTTAGTGCTTTCTTCATCCCCGGCCCAAGCCTACCTACACAACCTGGAGCTCAACTCTTTCAAATTTCTGAGCTCCTCTTTCCCTGAACTTTTCAACCATCCCTCCCTCATCCCTCTCTGCCAGCGCCTCTGGACTTGGCGCCAGTATCGTTTCAACGATACCCTTGCTCTCCAGTACAAAATCGAGATATCTGGATGGAGTGCAATTTTGACTGAGGAAGCTGAGCTTCAAACCTTGTTTCACTTTTCTGATGCCAAGGATGCGTTCCTTAATGCTGAGGCTCTTATTGACGCTCTTATCTTCCAGGCTGAAGCTGACGCTGGGAGAACTTACTTTCGTCGCATTTCTTCTTCCCTATCTGTACCAGTCACTCAGCCTACCGATTCCACTTTCCCTGAAGCCCTGACTTCAGAAGGAGCTCTCCTGAAAGCTCATCGCTCTCTCTACAAGGCAACCATCAACGAGCTCAAGATGCATTCTGATGCTGAGAGTCAGCGCTTAACAGCCTCCACTGCCTCCATGATCAACGCCCTCCAGGCAACATACACAAAGAAGCTTGAAGGTCATGTGACTGATCTTCAGAAGTCTCTGGATGCTGTCACTGAGGAGAATGCCTCTCTGAAGGCTGCCCTGAACTCTACCCCTTCTACTGAGGCCTTAGACGCCAAAATTGAAAATGCTATACAGGCCCAGTACTCTGCTATGAAGGAGTTTGTGAAGAAGGAAATGCAATGCACTTTTCCTACTCATCTGGAGTATTACAAAGTTCCTTCTCACAAGAAGTTCAGTGACTTGGTGCTCTCCTGCAACCGCAATCGCACCAACACTCACTCTCTGCGCACTGAATTCGATGCCGCTGTCAAGGCCACTTCTGATATGCGTGCTCTTCTTGATCAACTCTCTACTGACTGCTCTGCGCATGGCAAATCTCTTGATCGTCAACGCTCGCGCATCAGTCGAACCTTCAAGCGGGCTGATTCCAGCTATACTCTCGCTGAGACAGCCAAGTCTACTGCAGACTCTGCTCTTGCTGCAGCCCTTAAGGCTCAAGAATCAGCTGACGCTGCTCGCCTCCATGCTATTGCAGCCAAATCAAGAGCTGAGTCCTCTTCTGCTGACCTTCCATCTCTCTCCCCTTCATATCAAACGAAGGTGGATCTCATCATCGCTGACTGCCGCCGCCGTCTTCTGCCAATTGAAGATCTCTGCCGCTCCATTGCAGATTTTAACAAGATTGATCTTCACTTCCCTCCTGCTCAAATTCTTCCATGGCATGCTGATTCTCTTCTGCTGAATGCCCGTGATGCTGCCAATAAGGGGGAAGATGTGGTGCCTGAAAACATCGCCTCTGCAGCCGTTGTTGAAAAGGCCACTGAAGTGCCTGCTTCTGAAGTTCCCAAAGCTGCAACTGAAGAGAAAACTGATGAAGATGAGGACGATGATGAAGATGAGGTGCCGCCCACTCCAGACATTGATCTCACCGACACTGAAGGTGATGACAGTGATGACAATGACGAGGACGGACCTTCAGGTGCCGTGCCTTCAGGTTCTGCTACTACTGAAGAGCCAGCCTCTGGTGCTGCAGCTACTTCTGAACCGCCACCTCCTCCAACTCAGTCCAAATCACTTCCTAAGTCTTCAGGTACAAAGGATGATGAAAACATTCAGGCTGCTGAAGGCCCTAAAGGCACAGCCATGCCAAAAGGAAAGGATGTCAAACTCTCTCCCGCTCATTCTGAAGTCAATGAAGAGGAAATCTACGAAGGAGAGATGAGTCCTGGCTCTGGAGAAGAAGAAGGAAATATCCTGATCCATGTCACCCTCCCTCCAGAAGCCAGAGAACTGCTTCAAAAACTGAAAGACGAACACGATGCCCGTCAGGCTAAACTGAGAGCCACTGACACTCAACTTGCATCAAGTCTTTATCAACTGAGGCTACAAGGAAAAGAGAAGAAAACCTCTCAGAATGATCCTCCCACGCGCGTTCATACTGACACTTGGGTTAGACCAAATCTGAGTGATGAATGGGAAGATCTAAAGGATGACTTTGTGAAGATGCTCGATCACTGGATGATTTACGGCGTATGCGGAGAAACTGATCAAGACATCTTATTTCAGAATTTTATGAACGATTACCCAGATTCAGAGTTTGTAAAGATGATCAAAGAAGATGCTGCCAAGACTGGGATTACCATCTCTGCTCCTGACAGGAAACAATTTGATCGACCAAATCTGCCAGGTAGTCATCGCATAGACAAGGAGCCAATTGAATCTGAAGCACTCGTTGCTGCTAAAGTGCTTGGCTGGCAGGACCTGAGTCTGAAGGGACCATTCAGAAAGCTAAGGGATGTCACTTACCTGATGTTTAATGCTGTATCTCCTGAAGCTCAGCTAGAAATGGTTCAGAAAACAAGAGAAGAAAAGAAGAATGCTGCTCCTTAACTCTCTTTGCTGTACTTTCATTCTTACTGAATCCACTCTGTACTGAAACTATCAAATGAATGAAATGCATCTTTTGTTTATCTTTGACCTCAACCTGATGACAACCATCTAGTTGTCCAGGCTCTGATTATTTTTTTTGGTTTGATATACCTATCTATTTACTAACCCATCTCTTCTTATAGTTTAAGAGTTCTCCAGTTTAGGGGGAATTTCTTAACCTTGATAGATGTTTTCAGGTTAGGTATTGGCATCATCAAAAAGGGGGAAATTGTTGGGAAATATTCTAAGTGTTTTGATTCAGATCCCAATACCTCCC
>JAPKLX010003994.1:0-10429 GCA_026898415.1 Leonotis leonurus | reverse complement strand
ATACACCAAACTAGCTCTTTCGGGACCAACAAGTGGTATCAGAGTCATGGTCCACATTGACCATTGTTTCTAATTCACGAGAGATTATCTCTGTGTGGTCATCTTGGATAGATCCTGAAAAACGTTTTCACAGCATAAAGCATCTGCATTCTTCTAATCATCTTCTTATAAGTTATGGAAGGTCAAATGGCTAGAGCTTGTGAGGATTTCTCTATAGCTTGATATGAAGACTGGAGGTTCAGACTGGAAATGTGTCTTAGAGCTCATCACATCAAGATGTGGTCCGTCATCACAAATGGACCAATCAAAATCATGAACAAACACTCCGCTGAGATTAAAGATGGAACAGGACCACACCTACGGTTGAGTTAGTCGAAAAGGAAAAAGACATGGACGACTACACCACGGAGGAGAAGAAAGAAGCAAGTCTAGACGACAATGCTAAAGGACTAATCTCAAGCACAGTAAGAGGAATCTACTTGGCCAAAATCCGACGTCTCAAAACAGCCAAAGAGATGTGGGATGTGCTACGAGATATAAGCATGGGATCCGACGTGATTCAAGAAAACAAGCTGTCCATAGCTTGTAACAAATATGAAGAATTCAAGATGAAAACCGGTGAAACTATTGCGCAAATGAAGAATAGGTTCACCGAAATCTTAATCGAAATAGATGCCATCGACAAAGGCAAATATACGCAACGTGAGAAGAACCTCAAAATCATTCGCGCCTTACCTGCCAACTGGGAGATATATTCGGCTATGCATCCCATGATGCCAGAGTTCAACTCTCTTACCATCGATGCCTTATTTGATTTACTAACGGGCAATGAGTACGAAATCAATCGTATTCATGGCCATTCTAATTCTTCCTTTAGTAAACCTTCTGCTGCAGGAATGAAAGAAAAAGAAACTGCCTTCAAGGCCAAGTTAAAGGAGAAGGAGGTAGAAAAGAAGTCTACACCTGTTGTGATAGTAAAAGAATCATCTAGTTCAGATGACGAAAACTAGCCCACCAAAAACTACTTCGACGAATACTCTCTCATAGAGCAAAGATTCTAGAAGATGGAACTCAGGGCAAACAGATACAAGCGTCTCTACAAGGACAACAATAGAAACTTCAAAGGAAGAGATCGTTCGGGAGATCGACCCGAAAGGAAAAGTGAAGTAAAACCTAACTCTTCCTATATAAAAGCTGACCTGTCCGAATTTTCTTATTTTAAGTGTGGCAGGAAAGGTCACTTTAAAACTGACTGCCCAGATATCTCTAAGGCTGAGAGAGAGGAACTAAGAAACAAACGAGATAGAAAGCTTCGAGAACAAAGAAAAGCTATGCTCGCTGAAGAACAAACTACATCAACCACATTAACCGACAGCTCATCCGAAAACGATGAAGCTTTCATCGCCGAAGAGGATGAAGAATGGGATGAATGTCTCATGGGTCATGACAACGGACTCGACAATAATGAGGTAGTAAATAATTGTTCTTCTCCTATTTCTAACTCACCTTTATATGACTCGGGTGACGAAGAAGAGATAGATGAAGAAGGAGAAGACGATCTGTCTATTGAAGATTTCACCAAGCTTATGGAAGATCATGCAAGATTGAACAAGATGTTCAAACATGCAATTAAAGAAAACGGAAGAATGGCAAACACCATACAAGAAATGAAGAAAGTAAGTGCTTCATTTAATGAAAGAGAAATGGCGATGCTTCTACAAATCAAGAACAAAAGTGAAGAAGTCTACGCTCTCACTGCTAAGATCTCGGACTTGATTGGAAGAGAATCATCAGCCAACAATAAGGCGGAGAACTTAAGTGTAATGCTTAATCACTACATCAACAAAAAGTCAGACATAGTTCAACTCATCAACGACATGCAAAGAAGAGCTGCAGATTGTACCGGACTTGGATTTAATGGAGTTGACAAAGGTCCACCAAAAGGAAACTTTGTCAAAGAGAAGGGAAAAGATAAGATAGTGAATCTCAACAACAACACGAAACAGCCACAAGCTATCTTGATCAAGGATCAAGGTCAGCGACAACAAAGATTCACCACGCAAGGGATTGGATTTCAACAAAGAAAACAACCTGCTCAAAGGTTTAATCAACCCGCTCAAGAGATCAACCATCAGCGAGCTCCTCAGTCATTCAACCAGAGAAAATAATCTGCTACCCACAAACTAACTGCTCCTAGGCAACAAGTGCCTAATCAACCGCCTGCCAAGAAGAAAGTTGTGTATATCGACTTTAGTGGGAAACAAATCAGACCTTCACAGAATGTTACTATAATTAGACAAATTTGGGTTCCAAAGGGAACGGTGTCTACTAACAAAGCACCCTCATTCAGTGGGGTAGCTAAATGAACTTTCATTGCAGGATAGGAGATCGATGAGGAGAAGAGATGCAGCTCGGGGCGCGGTATGGATACTAGACAGCGGATGTTCAAAGCATATGACAGGCGATAAAAGGTTGTTATCAAATTACAAAGAAAGCAATGGACCGACTGTAACCTTTGGAGGTGACTCAAAAGGATATACACGAGGTTCTGGCAATCTCCATGTTGGTAAAACAATCATTCAAAATGTGTCCTATGTTGAAGGCTTAAATCACAATCTATTCTCTATTAGTCAATTTTGTGCTAATAATAAAAGAGTAGAATTTACCGCTAATAAATGTCTAGTGAAGAACTTGGAAGGAGAAGAAATTCTTCTTACCGGAATTTTGCAGGACAGATTGTACATTGTACAATGAATGAACAGACTGACATATGTCTTGTAACTGCATCAAGCTCTTCCACCAGCTGGTTATGGTACAAACGCTTAAGCCACCTCAACTTCAAATCAATCAACAAGCTGGTCAAAGACAAACTGGTCGAAGGTCTACCGAATCAAAAATATGACAAAGACCATGTATGTGAAGCTTGCCAAGCGGGAAAACAAACAAGAGCATCTTTCCCAACCAAGGCAGCGCACTCCACTACCAGAATATTAGAACTTCTACATCTAGACCTTTTTGGACCTGTATCTCCATTAAGTGTAAATGGTAGAAAGTATACATTAGTTGTTATTGATGACTTCTCTAGATTTACTTGGGTTATTTTTATGTACAAGAAAAAGGAAACCCTTGAAAAGCTACCTGATCTTCTCAACAGATTATCAAATCAAAAAGAGAAATCAATCATCACAATTCGATCTGATCGTGGGACTGAATTCATCAATCAAATGATCGAAGCTTATTGCTCAAAGATGGGAATACAACATCAAACATCAGCAGCTCGTACGCCACAACAAAATGGAATTGTAGAAAGGCGCAACAGATCGTTAAAGGAAACAGCTAGAACCATGCTAAATGAAATCAATCTTCCAAAGAAATTCTGGGCAGAAGCAATCAACACCGCATGCTACACACAGAATCGATCTGTTATCACTTTACGTCATGGCAAAACTCCATACGAGCTGTGGAATAACAGGAAGCCTCTTCTAACTTATTTTCGTTCTTTCGGATGTAAGTGTTACATTCACAATAATGGGAAAACTCAATTAAAGACATTTGATAGCAAATCTGATCAAGGAATATTTCTAGGATATTCTGACATTAGTAAGGCCTATCGTGTTTTTAATAAGCGAACTCTTATTGTGGAAGTAACGCCTCATGTTGTATTTGACGAAACTACTTTTGAGGTGTCAGGAACAGTTGATGATCAATCAAACAAGAATTCACCTTCTTCCACTCTTAAAAACTCCAAAGGTCAATTAATTGATGATATTCTGCTATGGAGTCCAAGAAAAGAAGATGAAGAAGAAGCTAATAATTAACCTGCTGGAGAAAAGCCACAGCAAGGGGGAACAGATGGACAACTCTCTCATCTAGGGGGAACAAATGAAGGGGGAACTTCACATGAACATTCTCAACCATCTGTTGATGAACAAAACACTCAATCTCCCCCTCCCTCAACTCAACAACCATCTGTTCAACAATTGGTAAATGAAGTATCAAGCATTGATTTAAATACTAACGATCTCTTTGATGTACCTACCATAGATCATCATGAATTCGAGAATCCACCCGATGAAATGGAAATCGAAGTATCTGCGAATGAAATGAAAAGACGAAGAAGATGGGTAGATAGCCATACATCTGATCTCATTGTTGGGAACCCAACAGATAGAGTCAAAACGAGACGCATGCATGGAGAAAGTGCACTACTAAGTTGCTATCTTGCACACACCGAACCAAAGAACATCGAAGAAGCCTTGCAAAGTGCAGATTGGATCAATGCCATGCAAGAAGAATTAAATGAGTTCAAGAGAAATAATGTGTGGTACTTAGTGGATCAACCTCATCATTAAGGTGTGATTGGAGTCAAATGGATATTCAAGAATAAAATAGATGAATCAGGTGAAGTAGTAAGAAACAAGACAAGGCTAGTCGCAAAAGGTTATTGCCAACTAGAAGGGATAGACTTTGATGAGACATTTGCACCTGTTGCAAGACTAGAAGCCATCAGACTATTTCTTGCTTATGCAGCTTTCCAACGCTTCAAAGTATTCCAGATGGATGTAAAATGTGCATTTTTGAATGAGATTCTGGAAGAAGAAGTCTACTTGGAACAACCACCTTGGTTTGAAGTTGAAGATGAACACAAGGTGTACAGATTAGTTAAAGCAGTGTATGGATTAAAACAAGCTCCTCGATCTTGGTATGAAACACTATCCACATTTTTACTTCAATCGGGATTCAAACGAGGATCAGTAGACAAGACGTTATTCACCATCAAAGTCCAAGACTATATCCTTTTAGTTCAGATTTATGTTGATGATATTATTTTTGGATCCAAATCTGAATTCCTTTGTAACAAGTTTAGTAAGCTAATGCAGGACAAGTACAAGATGTCAATGATGGGAGAAATGAACTTCTTCCTAGGTATACAAGTCAGACAATCTGCTGATGGGATCCTAATCAATCAATCCAAATGTATCAACGATCTCATCACAAAGTTTGGAGTTAAAGATTGCAAACCAGGAAAAATCCCTATGCAAACCAATGGGCAGATTGGCCCTGATGCACTCGGGAAGGCAATAGATGTAAAAGTGTATCGTGGTATTATCGGTTCACTTTTATATCTAACTGCTAGTCGACCTGATATTACTTTTGCAGTTGGTATTTGTGCTAGGTATCAAGAAATTCCAAGGGAATCCCACTTAGAAGCAGCCAAACGAATTTTGCGTTATCTCAAAGGGACCATTGAGATAGGTTTATGGTATCCTTGTGATGATAATTTTGTATTAACTGGTTATTCTGATTCTGATTATGCAGGTTGCAAGCTTGATAGAAAATCCACCTCTGGGACTTGTCAATTTCTTGGAAGCAAGCTCATCTCGTGGTTTTCTAAAAAGCAAACTTCGGTTGAAACCTCTACAACAGAAGCAGAATACATGGCTGCAGGCAGTTGCATCGCACAAATTTTATGGCTCAAACAGCAGCTCAAAGATTACGAAGTACAGATGGACGCAGTTGCAATATTTTGTGACAGCTCGAGCGCCATAGCAATAACACAAAATCCATTACTTCATACTCGATGCAAACACGTGGATGTTCGTCATCACTTTATCCGTGACCATGTGGAAAGAAAGAACATCAAAATAGAGAAAATTCATACTGATGTGCAGCGAGCTGATATCCTAACAAAAGCATTAGCCGAGGACAGATTCAAAATGCTTTGTGGCAAGTTGGGATTAATCAACCTAATCGAAAATGGTACAAGTGTAAACAACAGATAGTAAATGGTACAATACGATCTGTTGTTACACTATTTTTCATCTGTTTATAAATCATTCCATTTCTTGATTGACAACTTCCACTACAGCTAGATCATTTAGATTGTCGTCTAGCTGTTCAAGAGAAACCTAAAAGACATATTGATCCAACCATCTAGTGCATCAATCAAGGGGGAACCTATGAAGAAAAATGATCTAACTATCATTTCAAACTCGTCTAAACAAACAACGGCTAGATGTGTTATTAATTAACAGCGAGCTGTTGAAAATACCAATGTCCAGCTGTTCGTCTCAAACATTCTACACAGCTAGATGTTATTTGTTATCAACAGCAAGAGATTATCGAACCAACAGCTAGATGTTACTAACAGCGAGATATCATCGAAGAACAGATTGTTTTCACATCAAAACGATCTGTCTGGCATTTATTAAGGAGGAACTTAACTCTCGCTATTTATTTTTGACATTTAATTCTCCATTTACTTCTCCACTCTCTTGCTATTCTCTACTAATGATTAACATTGAATATCATTTATTTACATAATACCAAGAGTCGAATGTGTCAGAAGATTGAGAGAAAAAGGGAAAGATCATTAAATGCTGCAGACCTCGACATTCGTGCAACTGTAGAGATGTGACTTGCTGCCGTCACAGCCTATAGCGTGTGAAGTTCAATCGCTTGAATGGGAGGGAAATTCATCACTTCAGATTTCACAAGATAATCACAAAGGAGCCTCGATTCTATCTACCTTGCCAAGTGGCTCTATTTTACTGTTCCTAGATAGAGGATGACAATGATGAGTACACGATTGAACTACCAATTGGGAAGGACGCAAAAGAGCGAAAACAAGTGATTGACATGATCCTCAACACTTACGATCTAGTCGACGAAGGGATGATGATTGAGGATGTTACTCACGAGCAGATAACGGAGGCAATACAACTGATGGTTGCGCACCCTATAGACTGGGATGGGAAAGCCATCACAAGGAGTTCAATGCTGCCTACATTTCGCATGCTCTTGGACTTTGTTCAAAAAGTCTTTTTGGGTCACCAAGGCACCTTTGATGCGGTGACTCCCATAAAGCTCAAAATACTAACAGCAGTACTTCTGAATCTCAACATCAATTGGGGAAGATCCCTGCTCAAACTTATTGTGGATGAAGAAAGGCAGATTGATCTCTGACGGAATGCAGATGGAGACTGCATTCATCTGCATGTTAAGCGTCCTCTTCGGTTGTCCACCAAAATCAGCACCATTATTGATGGAATGTACAACAAGGATAAATGGCACAAGGCTATAGAATTTGATCAAGAACTGATTGTTCCAAAATCCAGACATCAGGTTGAGATGTCTTTGGGGATAGCAGCTCAAATTTTTGTGAAGGTGACTGATGACAAGATTCGAGAAGCCATGATAGCTGTTGGCAGATCGAATGCTGATTGGATCTTGCCTATTAAGAAATCAAAGACCATCGGCGAGGCTGCAGCTGCACAGGCCGCTGTTGAACCAACCAAAAGGAAAGCAACTGGGGATGCATAGCCTGCTGCCAAGAAAAAGAAACAAAAAACTACCAAGGAACCATCTCCTGCTGTGGAGAAGAAGAAAGCAGAAAAGAAGGGAGTCACGAAGGTGGCTGTGAAAGAGAAGTCCAAGCCAACAGCTCGAAAGTTATTGGATGAGTTGGAGGCTACAGAACCAACTGATGGCATCAACGAAGCTGATGTCCCTATAAACTTGCATGAGCAGCCAGCAGATGATATGGTCGAGAGGATAATGGGTGCTCAAACGATCTATGAAAAGATGAGAAATACTGCAACAGATGCTGTTCTTAAAAGTTTGCCAGGAATTGAGCTCACCCCCACAGCTTTTGACATGGCCAAAAGATTCCAAGTCTATCTCGACATTAGAGATAGCAAATTTTA
Source organism: Leonotis leonurus (assembly GCA_026898415.1). Lineage (NCBI taxonomy): Eukaryota > Viridiplantae > Streptophyta > Magnoliopsida > Lamiales > Lamiaceae > Leonotis > Leonotis leonurus. The sequence continues at coordinate 2,723 of JAPKLX010003994.1, read as the reverse complement.
TGTCCTGGAGGCAATCCTGCTTCTGTTCACAGTTAGTGACCTCAAGGTGGAGGAAAACAAATTAATCGATTATTTTGGTTTTCTTGATATCCCAGACGCACGTCAATTCTTCCGCACATACGTTTTGACCAAAATGAAGGAGGAAGCGGCTGTTTTGAAGATCGACCTTGCTCCTTTCTACTCCACGGAACAAGAATTCTTCAATAATGCGGTAGATCTGTTGTCCGGAGACTTTGATGCTGCTTTCAACTTTCCTGATCAATTTGTTGGTCAAAGTTCTCCTATCATAAAGTAATCCTCTACCTCGCAGCCACCTGTCGCTGAGCATATTGAGATTAACGAGGTTCTTGAAAAGAAAATGGAGGAAGGGCCAGGAGATAAGGAAGACAACATGGAAGAAGCTGAGACTCACAAGGTCGATGAAGCTGATATTGAAGAAATTTATACCCAAGCCACTGCACCACCTGCCTATCAACATTTCTCTCTGGACGACCTGCTAATGCAAAATGTTGATCCAGTTTTAACAAAAGAACAGCTAAGCCAGCTCATTCATATCCGAATCAATGATCGATCTGCTGCTTTAGCAAATTTTGTGAAGGATGCCGCGGAGACAGCAATTCGGAGCATGGAAGCAAACTTTGAGAAAGCACACAACGATCTATCCACTTCTCTCCACAAGGACTTGTACAATGATCGAGAGGTGTTCGATACCTTCAAGAAGGAGACCGAGGAAAAACTTTCCAACTTCCAAGGCGAAGTTAACAAATTTGAAGATAAAATGATGGAGGCTGGCAAGAAGTTGGTTGAAGAAGTAAAGAAGCAGGTGGAGAAACAGCTGGAAGATATGGAAAAAGAGTCAATTCCTGCAGTAATCGAGAAGAAAATTCCAGCTGTACTCACCACTTCTCTGCCTGCTGCCCTCAAACCGTTGTTGAAAAAGGAGTTCGAAGAAGCTGATTTTGCATCTGGAGATGAAATATTCAAGATCAACAAGATCATTACAGACATGAAAGTTGATCACAGCGCGCTGAAAGTCAATTTCCAATCTCACCTCAAGTCTGCAACGAAACAATTTGATGAAGACAAGGGCAACATTTCCACATTTTTGCAGTTCAAGGAGGAAATGGAAAGTAAATTCAAGGACATGACTGAAGAGATTGCTTCCCTTAAACTCATCATATCAAAAGATTTTGATGATGTCGAAAAGGGGGAAGTGAAGAAGGGACAGCCCGCTGCTCAAAAGAAGAAAAAGCCTGATGCTGCTGCTGCCAAACGAAAAACAAAAATGAATCCAAAGCAAGCAGCAGAGGCTAAACAATTACAAAAAGAAAATTAAGAGAAGGAGAGAAGGAAGGAGGAGGCTGCAGCTCTTGCTGCTAAGAAAGGAAAGAAAATTGTAACAGACGATGATCTTACTGAAGAGATGTTCCTCGCCGGGTTTAAAGCGGAATAGATAGTGAATCCTGATTTCGGGAGCTATTTGTGGCTGAAAAGGCGAGGTAACAAAAAGATGGTGTGGAGGAGGAAATAACAGATTCGGATGAAGATGAGCCCACAAATCCGGTGTTTAAATTTTTTGAAAAATATCAATTCAAGGACGCTCAAAATCTAAAGTGGTTGCACACAAAGAAGGCTTCTAAATGGAACCAGCTAATCAAAGAGTTTGTGGTGCAACACTACTATCTGATGGATGAAGACATGCAAGGTGGAGATGTGGATGAACTGTTTAGAGAATTCCTAAAGCAACACAAGAATCAATCATTTGTGGAATATCTTCACAGGCAATCTGCAATGCACAACCATCCTCTAACTGCTCCGAAAAGGATGATAATTCTATATCCAAGGATCCAAGGAACAACAGAGGTTGATCACACTGCGATCCTAAATCACATTAATCATTCTGCAAAAGCCATGGGATACCCCATAGATCTCAACAATAAAGACTACAGACGGGTATTCAATGGCATTTATGCCAGTTTTGGGGTGCCCTCGGAGTTGAGGAGGAGGGAGATGGTGGAAGCACGAAGAGCTCGAATGGCTGAAAAATCAAGGAAACATACAGCAGATCAAAGCCAAGCTCCAAAATGATGATGTTTACTTTTCTTTCACTTTGTAAATGAACAGCTCGCTGTCCTTATTGAATATCTATCTGTAACTGCTAACAGCAAAGTGAATGAATATGATAAACATCTTTTGATCCAAAAACAACCTGATGACAATATCTAGTTGTCCAGGCAATGTTTTATGTGTTATCTAATGCTTTAATATTATTGCATAATCATCTAACTGCCATTATCTCACTTAGTCAGAAATTGTAAAGTGTTGGTTTCGACATCATCAAAAAGGGGGAAATTGTTGGGAACCCTACAATGTTATATTGGTTTTGATAATGTTATTCGAAACAACACTTAGTTAAAATATGAATTCTTAAAACCAAGTAATTGATGTTATCTGTTAAGGTACAGCTAAAGTATTAAAGAAGCAGATGGTATAATTTTACTATCTGTATTATTCTTATCAAGCTGTCCTGGACACATCAATTATGTTCACAAGGCTTAAAACTCATTGTAATGATAGCAAGTTATTTTGAACAGATCGAGTTCTCGATCTGTTCACAAAATTAACAGCTCGCTGTCCCATGCCTTGTATTGGTTTTTGAAATCTGTTCTAGAATAACCTTTTGCAAGATCAACATTGTAAAAGGAAGTTTGAAGTTTCAAGCT
>JAPKLX010002833.1:0-11916 GCA_026898415.1 Leonotis leonurus | reverse complement strand
TGTATTCCCCCCCCCATACACCAAACCTTGCTCTTTCGGGACCAACACCTATGATTCACTCGAAATGGCTTGACAATTATATATGTACGTGTGCGATTTCGGCACGTGTCTACTGAGTACAATTTGTACTCAGCCCTGCATGTATTTCTAAACGTGCAGGTTAAGAATGAAGAAGACGTGGGTGCTATATCGTGCTTTTTTTCGGTCTCCTAGTAGCTGACTCTTGGGGGTTCTACGTGTCTTCATACACGTATGATTTTATTACGCGATCCTGCATATTCCGCTGCTAGACCTTTATGTAATAGAACCGAAACTAAACTCTAAATTCTGTTAAGTAATGTATCGAGCTTATGACTCTGACTTCCCGATTTACGGGATAAGTCCTTGCTTTATGTTATGAAATGAATATTTATTGTCTTTCTCTTGTCGTTTATTCCTTTCATTGGTCATGTTCCCAACTTCACTAGAATTAGTAGAAAGCGGGCGTGACAAAGTGGTATCAGAGCATTCGTGCTATGTTCCCAAGAGTCTTTCTTCAAATCTCGAGTCTAGTATCATTTCACTAGACTGACCAAACGATCGACAAAAGCCTAGCACCCCGGCGTATCCTGCCCCTCTAGACGTGGCACACGCCTTACGAGAAAAGCTTTGAGTAGGGAGATGTAACCAAATCTCTCGCTCTAAGTTCGAATCTCTAGAACTTAAGAACCTTTCCTTATAACTAAGGAATTAACGACAAACATAAACCCTTTAAACGAGAAGATAGAACGCAAACTAGAGCGAACTCTCTCGAACACCTCAACGAATAGAACGAACAAGGAGAATCGTAACGATATCTTCTTCAACTTAGCAAATGGTGGCAAAATTCGATAACTATCGATCCACCGCCAAATCAAAACTTACGAACAAACTGCAAATCAGTTAACAAGAACCTAAGTATCTAAGAACGATAAGTCTCAAAAGAAGCAAATCCTAACTCCAAACGGGATTTTACCCTAAGGGTATTTCCCTCAACTAGCAACCAAAACACCAATAGAACAATTGACTTAAGCAAACCATGATGGCTTATGAAGTTCATTTAGAATTTGATATTCCGAGTACTGACTACATATATTTCTTTATTTTATAGTGGCGAGGTTTCTTCAGACTGCTAGGAAACGGATGACGTGTAGACCTGATCCTTTACGTGCGTACCAGTTCTACGGACCTGACCCGCGGGATACTTTAGGGGAGTTTCTGGGCCATTATCTGATGAGATGGGAGGCCGCTAGGCTTCATGGAGCGACCGGGATAGATGGGGTTCTGCGATTGATTCCATGGTTGCCTGCTAGGTGGTAGGGATGGGCCCGGATGATAGCAGGCGACTTCGTCCGACCGATCAGACACAGCCACGATCGTGGAGTCGATATATGGGGATTTATAGCCACGATCCTTCACTACTGGGAGACGTACCGCAGCCCACCAGAGGGTCCATATGTTTGACCCGGTGACTTGATTATAGCAGGGGGCGTACCACCATTCTGGGAAGGGCATGCAGTAAGCAATAAAGACTCCCAAACACCCTGAACTTAAAATGAAATTTCAAGAACGAAGAACATGCAGTAAGTTAGAAGTCTTGTAAACTAAAACCTTACATAAATAACTCCAAAATCCCATCTTACCTCTTGGGAAGCCAATAAATCGAGCTGGGAAGGGCAACTGTCGCCTGGAACTTCACCACGAACTTCACATAAAATAAAAATGGGTAGAAGCAGGCAGAGACCGAGAAAGATCAACAAGAGAGGGAGAGAAGGAGGCAGAACGGAGGGAGAAGCAGAAAAGAGAATCGGTGAGTAGAGCAGAGAGGAAGCGAGAGAGAAGGGAGAAAATGGAGCGGGTGCTATGTCTGGGGAAGAGAAAGTAAGAGTGAATTAGGGTTAGGATAGATTTAGGATATTCTAGAACATGGGCCGGGTTACGGGCCGGGTGGACAAAGATTGGGTTAGGATTTAGTTTGTTTATGGGCCAAAGGTGGTTAAGTGAATAGGCATAAATTGTTAGGGTTACTGGGCCGGGTTGGGTATATTAAACGGGCCCAAGTATTGACAATGGTTGGGCATAGGTTAGTAAAATAGTTGGGCCGAAAGAAATTAAATAAATGGGCTGGATTTTCATTCTTATGGACCTAAATAAATAAAATTGATCGGGCTGAAATTAAATAACCTTATGGGCCGAGAATTAATTCATAGGTTGAGTAATTGGGCCGAGAAATAATTAGAATGGGATCAATTATTTAATCTTAAGATAATTAATACTTAAATTAATTAAATAAATTAGTAAGCCCACTTCATTGATCTAATGGACTAGATTAACATTGTAATAAGATAAGACTAATTAAATTTAGTTTGTCATTTTAATTAAGGGTGAGCTACATCAATTAGTAATATTAATAATGGAAGAAGGGATAGTAATATATATTAAGTGTTAATGTTTAGAGCTATTAATTTAGATAATTAAAGTCTAAATATTAAATCAAGAAGATCCAATTTATTTAAGTAATTGGGATCTAAATTAAGAGAATTTATATCTCTAATTATATTAAGGATATTATTTAAGAAATTAATATTCTAAGGTTTCTTAAAGGATTAGAACTTAAAGGAATAATTAATTATCGATAATTAATTATCGATAATTAATTATTTCATTAAGTGTTAATACACTTATTGCACTTAAAGGCAATTACCGGAGTAATTGAATCGAGGATTCAACTCCTTATAGAAAAATACTGATTTGAAGTATCAATATCTCAATTAACGAGTCGGAACAAGAACCGATGATAATATATTATTACAATTAAATATTTCAAATGCACTAAGGGCATTTTAATTTATACGAGTTTTTCTAAAGGTTCTTACGAGAGATTTACCTCGCGTTTCGAGACCAAAGCAAGTGCAAACCGAAGCTATCCAAGTAGGCTTTCTATTACAAAGAAAATTATGTGTGCACGTATGCTATTTATGTTGTTTTCGAAAGGATTTCAACTTGAGAAATATGTTTTCAAAGTATTGTCTTGCCGAAATGATTTATGTTTTGTACAATGCCTATCTTGTTATCATTTAATCGAATTCGGGTTCCAGTGGGTAAGCAACCCCGCTCGAACTAGTGTACACAAAGGACTGTGAGTCGACGAAGGTGTTGACCGGTCAGGTGTCCGTAGAAGGTGGCCAACTTCACGGTACACATAGACAACAGATACTGTAATACCCCGATAATTAAAAACCCGAATAAAAGAAAAATTTATGAATAAACGAGGGATTCAAAATCCGTTGAAAGTTTAAAGACTCGTATTAAAGAATAGAACTCCTAATGTGAGTTAAAAGTCATTTCAGAAATTTCTGAAATCGAGAAAGAAACCGAGAAAATATGGTTTGACGTTTATCGTCATAATTTAAGTTCGAGAACTCGTATCGAAGCAGCGTCTGTTTTTCCATTCAATTATTGTACGATACGAAGATAAGGTGAAAAGTTAATAATTCCGACTTTCGGAAGAATGATGTATTTATCGAGAAATCACTGTTCATCGTTTTGAACGAGACGAGATAATTTTATTATCTTTTAAAGTTAAGTCCGGAATGTTTTCCTAAGAGAGCCTTGATTTTCCAGAATGTTTCTGAGAACATTATTTTATCGAGAAGTCGAGAACCCGGACTATTAGTACGTTATTATAACGGGTAACAAGAGCAAATAGGGAATTCGTTCGAAATTAGATATTTTGAAATTTAGATATTTTGAAATCAAATATTTTGAAATTAGATATTTTGAAATTAGATATTTTGAAATTTAGATATTTAGATATATCTAAGAGGCGAAATACGAGATTCATTCGAATGCCCGGATTTGAAGTTCGAGCCGAAATATGGACAAAGCGCGATAATTTACATACACTTTTATCGCGATAGGGACCATACGCGGAAATTTTATTTTCGCCGTCCGTGAATAGTAGAACCGAGAACTCGAGAAATCGAGAAATCGAGAAATCGAGAAAACTCCTATTTTTCGATGTTATAGCACGAGTAATAAGAAAATTTTCGAGAAGTTTAATAAAATTAATTTCAGAAGAAACGGAGTTTTAAATTGATATCTATCAAGAAATCGAGAAACAAGCATTCTCTCGATTTACGTGTAATTCGATAGGGCCAAACCCCGACTTTAGTTCACGAGAGACGAAGATATTTTTAATGAGTAAGAAAGTCGAGTGTGTTGATTCTCATTTCAACCGAGATAGATAAATAACAAAGAATCGGATCGAAAATATCTAAAAGGGCGAAAAGACGAGTTTGCCCCGGATACTTTAGATATTTTGAGGGCAACTTGTGGCCTATAAAAAGACCACAAAGTCACCCCCACTCTTCATAGTTCACGTGAGAAGCAAGAGGGAGGAAGGCTAAGAAATTTTACTCCGATTCTCGTCCCGTTCGTCTCGTTTTTTCGATTTCTTCGAAATCTAATCCGATAGAATGGTAGCCCTCGATCTTACCTACGTTTCTACGGTTTTATTTTCATGTTTTGAGCTCGATGAAAAAGTGAAATTGGGGCTGCCCTTTTCGATTTTTATCGGGTCGAACCCGAATCGAAAAATGTCGAGAATTAATATTGCTCGTATGAGTTAGATAAACATGTGTTTTAAGTTTCAATAAAATCTAAGCATGTTAGGTTTCGAGAAGTTAACTTGAGCTCGTCATTTTGTATGTTGTCGATCTTTTCTCGGATGAATCAAATAGACGAGCATGTATGTAGGTTAAATACGAGTATTATTTGAATTTAAGGGAATTAATCGAGTATGTTTAAAAAAAAAATGAGTGCGGGCGACAGTTTCTGCCGGATTTTCTTCCGTCGTTTTAAGTACAGAATGAGTAAACTTTTTACATAATAAAATACTAGATCGAGTTAGGAGTAATCTCTAACTTGAATCACCCCGTTTCGTTGTGTTTTCGATTTGTTATGAATTTTTCAAAATGGTTGCGCAAACTGTCAATTCCAGCGAAAATTTGGAAATCATCTAACTTTGAAAATTCGTGAAAAATAGAGTAAAATGATTTTATGTATTTTGTCTGCGGATTATAAAACTTTACGATGTTATGGTCACTTTAAAGTTTGATTCAATACAATTGGAATTATTTCCAATTTATTATGATTTTTCAAAGTCAACTACTCATTTAGCTTGAACATGTGTTGAGCATGAATAAAGGTTAATATGATTTTATCGGATTTTTCCGTCAAGTGTGCAAAAATTGAAATAGGTTAGTAGCCGATTTTTCCGTTATGTTGGATAATCGAGCCGCATAATTTTCGTATGAGATTTATAATCTCATATTATGATTTATGAGCATGAAAAGGAGTTTTTCCCCGATTTTAAGTTTTTAATCGAAGTTGGCCGTTCGAGAGCATGAAAAGTGTTATGTGATGTTTTATTTAACAAACGTGATTTATTATAGGTTTATATCATTGTATTAAGTTTCATGATATTCATAGATGTTTTGATCTTAGACGAGCATGAGTGCTGAGAAATGATCAAACATCAAGCTATGTGTTTAATCAAAGTCAAAACATGGTTGATTAGAAATCATCGAACGACGCTTCTAGAATCTAAATCCGAAACTCGAGCAATAGCCGAGTTAAAAGACTCGAGAATAATTCTCAAATAACAAAGGATAATAATTCCTTACACTTAGAGAATATAATTAGATGCACTCGAAAATGTTATCTCACTCGAGATTTATTTAAAGGGTACGAAGAAAGGTCAGGATCGCAGTTCGAGAACGAAGCAGTCGTCAGTCAAGACGATCCAAGTAGGCTTTCTTATACTAAAAGAAAATATGCGTGTTTATCCGCATTTAAGTTATTTCTTTTCAAATAGCTTTTGAATTGAAATTGATATTTCAAGTATTGTCTTGCCATAAATGTTTTATGTTTTGTATGATACATATCTGCTATGATTATGAAATCGAATTCGGGTTCCAGTGGGTAAGCATCCCCACTCGAACTAGTGTACACAAGGACCGTGAGTCATCTTAGCGGGTTGGCCGGTCAAGGTGTCCGTGGAAGGTGGCCACCTTCCCGGCACACAGAAATTACAGATATGCTTGATTACTAAAGAACTTAGACTGATCAGTCGAACTCAGGATTTTTCAAGAAAAGAATTTAGTGAACATAGGTACTTTCAGATAAAATCCCTATGTTTCACTTTGAGATGGCAATGACAATTATATATGTATGAGTGCGATTTGGCATGTGCCTACTGAGTACGTTTGTACTCAGCCCTGCATGTATTTATAAATGTGCAGGTTGAGACGTGATGAATGGAGGTGCTATGACGGGCTTGTCAGTCTTTTGCGTAGTTGAACTCTTGGGGGTTTACGTGTCTTCATACACGTGGACTTATGTAGATCTTTTTCCGCTGCAAGAGGTTTCATCAATTATTGTTGACGTAGGTGTCAATTCAGAGTTAAACTCTTTGTTATGAACTAAAACTCAGTTATCGAAATATCCTTTTGTCTCAGTGAAAGTCCACAGTTTTCTTTTTATTCGTTATTTAATTATTCTATAGTCGCACACCCGGACTTTGCCACAAGGGCGGGGGACGGGGCGTGACAGATACGGTAGAATACTAAAGAACTTAGACAGCTGTCGAACTATAGGTTTCACAAAAAGGATTTAGTGAACGTAGGTGCTTTTAAAGATCAAATACCTATGTTTCACTCTCTATAGCAATGACAATTATATATGTATGTATGCGATTTCGGCATGTGCCTACTGAGTACGTTTGTACTCAGCCCTGCATGTATTTTTAAATGTGCAGGTTGAGACGTGATGAATGGAGGTGCTATGACGGGCTTGTCGGTCTTTTGTGTAGTCGAACTCTTGGGGGTTTACGTGTCTTCATACACGTAGATTTACGTAGATCTTTTTCCGTTGCAAGGGGTTTCTTAAACTTTTGTTGACGTAGGTGTCAATTCAGACTTTTGTTTAACGTAGGTGTCAATTTCGTGTTAAACTCCTTGTTAAATGGCAAGGAGTTGTCGTCGACTTTAAAGGTAAAATCTAATCTTTTACTTCTCTTTTTAATTCTATTTCTATATATTCTGAAATTTCAATTTCATTCTTGAGCTAAGCCTTTCTCTTATGATGAGTGCTCGGTTATGGGTTCCTAAGTTAGGATGAAGCTTGGATAGAGGTCTAGTTTTCAGATTTTAATTCATAGGTATCTTAGTACCTTGCCTATTCAGATTTTGAAATCTGCTGGATTATGATTAATGTTTCTAAATACTTAATGTGGTGGTGTTAATAGTTAAAGTCTAATTTGTTCGATGAACTGAATCTGATTTCTTTTAATCTCAGGCTAGGGATGGTTCTGGATTTCGATCGGTGGGGGTTCGTGGGTCGGAGTTGCGGTCGACTTGGGTCTGGAGAATGGTATGTGCAGCACGGCTGTATTCCCTCCGTCTCCGGGAGTTGGCCACTGGTTGGATGCTCTGCTGTGCTCTCCTCACCGAGACATCCCAGAAGTATATATATACGTTAAGTGTTCTTTTTACCTCTAAACTTTATGTTTTGGACTAAGAGATTTTTGGTTTGTTCTGTGGCTGTTCTACCATCGTTCGGGAGGTCGGAAAGCTTTATGCAAACACTAAGTTTTGCTTATTCTTTACATTTTTTTTTGCATTCTGATTTCTAACTTGTGTGCCTCTAATTGATTCTCAGATTTTCCAGTTTTAAGCTTCTATTTTTGGTGTCTCTCTTAATCTAGTACTGAGCTGGGGATGATATATTATTCAGAGTTTGATTTTCTGCTCTCGATCTATTGATCCACATATATGTCTATGTTCTATTAAGAGCCCGTGGTTTGGTTAATAAATCCATCAAAACTTATACTCTAATTAAGTTCAATATTCTGTCAAAGTTATGTTTCTTAAATATTAACACATATTCTGACCGAAGTATGCTTTGAAACTATTCTGAGTTTAAACTTTTAGGTTCTATAATCTAGGGATATGTCTGTTTATTTAATGTGTGCTTTATTCTCTAAAGAATCTAAAAGAAAATAGAAATATGAATTGATCTTCAGTCTTTTAAATTCTGGTGAATGTTTCTACGTTCAAAGCTTGGGTCTTGGAGTGTGTCTATTAAATTTAAAGTTTGCTTAATCTTTAACATAAGAGTTTTAGAAGCTTTTAACCTTAATTACTAAATCTGAAAGTTGCTATGTTTGTTTAACACATATCTTGAGTTCTAAAGCTTAAAATGGAGAACATGCTTTACAAAAGATATCTTTACTATCATTTCTAAAGTTACCACAGAAAATTAAACATAACTTGTGTCTCTTAATTTCTGGAAATTGGTCGAGGGTAGGAGATGGTTTAAACTTCAATACTAAATGTATAAAAACTGAAAGTATGAAATGAGTATACCTCAATGTTTTCTTCTGCTTTGAACTTGTGTGAACTTCCTAATGGATGGATATTTGGGCAGAGTTTCTCCTTGAGTTTTCCTTCTAAAATTTTCTATGTCAATGGGGTTGGCTATTTATAGAGAAATTCAGGTTAGGGAATCTCTAATTATTGATCTTCATATATTCCTTTTTATTTTATGCTGCAGAAGCATCATGGAGAAAGGGTGTGGAGGAGTGCAGCAGGCTTTTGACTTTCTCTACGTTGAATCATGTGCCCACTTACCACCTACTCTTCTTTTCTTACACTATGTATTTATTTATTTCTACTATTGTAATAGGAATGGTAGATACATTACAGAATCTGATTTGATCTTCTCCTTTTCTAGATTTGCAGTCCATGATGTACAGTAGGTTTCCTATTTTAATACTTTGGTCATACTTGTAATATAATAATAATATTCTAATAGATTTTATAAGATCTTTTCTTCAAATTAGATATCTACTTTCTGTATGAAATCTGAAATGCAGATTTCCATCACATCTTTTAATCGACTATATATATATGTACATATATAAGTTTTGTTATTTTATTATTTATTTTATGTGAATAAATAATTATCTTCACTATATATTGCTTAATCAAGACTAGATAATACCAAATTCTTCATAGCATAGCATTTTAGTATTTAAGATATTACTAGTTAATTATATACAAACTTCTAAGAAGTATATAATTATTTTCTAATTGGCTATATAGTTAATTCTTCAAATACTAACTTCCATCTAATAATTCTAATTAACTTATCAATTGGTTATCTTATAAGTTATAATTAACTTATATCTAAATATTGAGTATGCATCTCAAGAATACACTTGCATAGTCTTTTTGAATAATCTCATTATCCAATGAGCTCACATAATTTCTAACATTACTATAATAAATATAGTATACATAACTAATAGCTACTAATATCGATTAGCTAATCGATATTTTAAATTTTTTTTTTTTTACATCAAAATCTTTCTTATCCCGATTTTTATTATATAATAACTACGAGTAGAATAGCAGGTTATTACAATGGAAGAGGTAGAATGAGATGACGGGCGTCGGAGGAACGGCGGCGACGCAAGGCTGCACAACGGAGGAAACGGCGTCGGCGAGAGGGACAGCGTGAGAGAGGAGAGAGTCGAGAGAGGAAGAGAACCGAGGGAGAGAAAAGGGAGGTGAGCGGCTGAATGGATTTGGGAAAGAAAAGGGTTGAATTTGTCTAAGTTATGAAATTAGAAATATCTAGAAATTGGGCCGGGTATGGGCCGGATTCATGGGCTGAGGAATTTAATTTGCTGGGCTAGGAAGTACATCTAACGGGCCCAATTTAAGGAAGTTGACTGGGCTACATATTAAATCATATGGGCCAAATTTAATTAAGTTAATGATGGGCTAATATAATTAGTTACTGGACTCAATTTAATAATTGTAATGGACCTAAGCAATCAACACATGGGCTAATTTGATTAAATTATTGGGTCTAGTTATTTAATGGACCAATCATCTAACCCAATAAACTAAGATGAAGATTAATTGGACTAAGTCCAAGAAGTAGAATATTAATTAATTTAGATAATTAAATTATAATTTATTTAGCTAGAACTAAACCTTAATAATTGATTTCAATTTTTACTTAAGCTATATATTAACTAGGTTATTTCAACCTATAAGAGACTTATAGATATTTTGACTTAAAAAAAAAATCAAAATATTCAATTAGAGATTTATTTATTATCCAATAATTATTACTTAGATGTAATAAATGAATTATAAAATTTTAGAAAAGCATAGTTGAATTGAGAAATCAATGTATCTAGACAAAATTCGATAATTGAATAATAGTCGAGTAAAGATCCGTGAATAATTCTCCAAATGTAATAAAGGATAATGTTTCTTACACTTAAAAAAAATATATCAACTACACTAAAGTATTGTATCTCACTTGAGAAATTATTTAAAGGTTTCGACAAGAGGTCAGATCCGCACTCCGAGAACGAAGCCAACATCAATCGAGACTATTCAAGTAGGCTTTCTTACTCTATAAAAATATGTGTGCATGACTTTAGAATGCAATTATATATATTTTTCAAAGCATTGTCTTGCCATAAATGTTTCGATTTATGTATGATGCCTATCTGTTAATTATAAAATTGAATTCGGGTCTCAGTGGATTAGATATCTTACTCGGACTTGTGTACACAACGGACCGCGAGTCATCTTAGCTGGTTGACCGGTCCAGTGTCCGTGTAAGGTGGCCACCTCCTCGGCATATAGAATCTCGGATATGGCGGATTACAAAAGAACTTAGACTGCAGTCGAATACAGGATTTTCACGAGAAATGATTTTTGGTGAACATAGGTGCTTTAGAGACAAAATCCCTATGGTTCACATATAATGGCTTGACAGTTATATTTGTATGAGTGCGATTTCGGCACGTGTCTACTGAGTACTTTTGTACTCAGCCCTGCATGTATTTCTAAATGTGCAGGTTAAGAAATCATGAAGGAGGGGGTGCTATGTCGTGCTTTTGTCGGTCTCTTAGCGGTTGATTCTTGGGGGTTCTACATGTCCTCATACATGTAGAATTATCATCGATCCGAATAGTTCCGCTGCTAGTTGAAACCTCTATGAATGAATTCGAGACTTCGGTCTTCTTAATATTCGTGGTTTTGTATGAGCTTATAACTCAAGTTATTCCTATGTCGATTTCGTACAATGAATTTCCTAGTTAAGATATGAGAATGTCGTTCAATTTATCTTGATTCCATTCCCCCATTCTATCCCCGCTTCTTAAATCCCTCTCTTAGTCACGGTTTTCCCGAATTTTACTATCCTTAGTAGAATGCGGCCGTGACATTTTTCCTTCAACATTCGTCTGTTTATCCTAAATTATAGTATATTTTTCTTTCGATATGAAGTTAACGGTATGTACGAGATTAGTTCGTCCATCAATACAAAAGAAAATATTATAAAAACAATTATAATTAACATAAAATTAATTAATAATATTTAATATTAAATGACTAGTTTTCACATTGTCTAAATAATTTTTTTCATATATATCATTTCTGAATGGATACAAGTTGAGTACCTATGTTGTAGAAAGATAGAGTGTAATACCCCGCCTTTTTAATTAATCGAACTAGGCGATTTCGAACGTGTTTGTAATAGTCGAGGGTATTCTTTTATATATATTGACAAATTGGTTTTAAATTAATAAGAGGTGATGTTGTTAAACTTTATAAGTATGTTGTGCTTTAAGTAATTAAGAAGTGGGAAGTTAATTTTGATTAAACTTAAGAAAATATAAAAGTAGGGTGTATAAGTTATATGCTGTGGAAATATTTCATGTGTATGTAGATAGAACCTACAAGTATATTATATATATATATAATACCTATGATATTCAGTTACACGTATACTACATATATATATATA
>JAPKLX010002187.1:0-14840 GCA_026898415.1 Leonotis leonurus | reverse complement strand
TTGAATCGAGGTGGTTGGTGTGATGTAGAATCACAGAGTGTTGAAGCTCTAAGTCTGGATAGTAGATTGATTGCTTGAAAGTATGACAATAGTATAGCTCGTGTGCGTTCTCTCTTTCTCCAGATCTTTAACTTCAACTATATAGGCATTGAATTTGAAATTCTAGCCGTTGTTGATTGGCATGAGATAGATGGTATATTGCCAATCAATGATTTCCATCATATCTGTTCTTGCCATATAGGGAAGGTTGACTCAATCTTTGAGTTATGGAAAGCAGATTGCTAACAGTCTCTTTCCTTCTAGGTGTTAGCCGAAGATCTTCTTTCCAATCCCAGTTGGATGGACTTTTAATCTTGACGTGGCAAGAGCATATGATGTGTAGGATGATGTCAGCTGGAGGATCTTCTTTCCAATCCCAGTTGGATGGACTTTTAATCTTGACGTGGCAAGAGCATATGATGTGTAGGATGATGTCAGCTGGAGGATTGATGACTCAGTCGTTCTGGTTCCTCGCTGTAGGCATCGATCTGGTCGCTGTCTGTTACAGCAGATCGATTCCTTTTTGCGTGAAATCTTGACCTTCATCCTATACTAAGTTGAGATTGACTTCTATAGGAATATTTCCTTTACATATCAAGTCATCTCCTAATCTGTTCCATAACAGGATTCACTTTATCTCTAGTGATCTGTTTAACACGTAGAACAGTTTAAACTATAAAACAGCTAAGTGTGTTTCGAAGGACCATCATCAAAACTAAATTTAGGGTTCCCAACAATTTCCCCCTTTTTGATGATGTCGAAACCACACTTTTATAATAATGTCCTATCAACACATTTTAGGAATGGTCTGATCTGATGACCAGATAGATGTTTATTCATTATTAAGTTTATAACGATTTGGACATTTATATTTTGCGTTCTGGACAATAGAGTGTTGTCATCAGAAACTTTCAAAGAAACTTCAATAGATAAGGATAAGTAGAGTTTACATATTATATAAAAAAAATGAGAAATACAGATCATAAAAAAAAAATATGGCTATCTGCTCTTTCTCTTCTCTTCCTGTTGTCTTTTCATTTTTGCCCTGGTCTCATCCGAGATGAGTTGTACACTTTCGTAAATGCCTTCTCTGATCCTTATATAGTCCGGGTCCTCTGCATCCACCTTGTACCATATGTTCTCAGCTAGCTGGTTAATGAAGGTGAGCAGGAATGTCTTGTTGGGTAGATCAGTCCCTGGAATGGTGGGGCATGATCTGTATTCTTTCTCGGGTGCAGTAATTTGGATTTTTGCTTGGGCAGCAGCCTTCCTTATTTCTTCTACCAGATCACTGGCGTCGTTTAGGTCTAGGTATCGGTTGAACGCCTCATTTGGACTGCCTTCTATGTATGCTGGTTCCTTTAGGAAGTATCTACACAGAACGAAGGCATTTTTGAGTCCTTCCCATCCATTTCTTAAGTGAGCTGGGACCCAGTTGGTCTCTCCAGATGGTCTGAGGTGAACAGTTGGCCAACTGAATCCAGTTCTTTTCTTCTTCTTTTGAATTTGACTCGATCTGCTAGATGATTTGGATTTTTGAGTTTGAGCAGATGGAGCGGATGGAGGACTAGTTTGGGGTGTAAGCTGTTGCTCAGGTTGGACTTTCTCCTTCTCCTTTCCTTTTGCAACAGCTGGCTTCTTTCCCTTCCCAGTCCCTTCCCCCTTTTTGACATCATCAGCGAATATTTGGATGAGTGTCCTGAGGGAAGTGATCTCTTCTTTCATTACTCTCATTTCCTTGTCAGTCTCGACTTTATGTGCAAGCAGTGATGTGATGTTGAGATTTGAGTCATCAATCTGCTTTTGGAGAGTTGTAGTTTTTGAGGCCAGATTGGCTGTGTGCTGCTCTTGTTCTTCTTTGATTATTCCAATTTCATCAAAAAGGTGTCTATCATGAGTTTGGTTGGGTAGACCAGATCACCCAGTTTCCTTTGAACAAAATCTTTCCCGTTGGCCTCAAATTGTCTCAGCAGTGATCTGGTGTAAGAGTTGGCTTCTTTGACTATGTCAGCGGTTAGACCATCGGTCTGTTCCTTAAATATTGTGCGGACCATGTCTTTCTCTTTTTCAGCAAATGCAGTGATGATCTTGTACATCTCTTTCACTTTAAGCTCTGTATTGAACAAACTTTGGTCGATTTGTGCCTTCCTTTCTTCGGCAGCAGCACGATCATCGTCTAGTTTCTTGCTGATCTCTTCGATTTTCAGCCGGCATATTCTCATCAAATCAGAGTCAACTTGATCGACATGAGTCTTCAAGTGGTCGTTGAACTCTGTGAGGATGCGAGTAGCTTCATCTTGCACTTGGGAGAGAGTCCCATACATGTATTGGTCCACTTTCTTGGAAATAAGATCTTTGATCTGCATATGTGATAGTGATTGATGTTGGTCCATCAATATGTCTTCCAAGGTGAATGTTTGCACATATTTTCCAAGTGCAGTTGCAGCAGCAGGAGTGTAGATGTCGTTTGTAAGCTCGCCTCCAACATTCTGTCGAGCAGGCTCATCCTCTGTTTGAAGCTGATCAGTTGTTGCGTTGTGTGGAGCATGTTCCCCCTCAGTCTGTGGGATGGGTTCCATCACTTGTTCCCCAACATCAGCCATGTGCTGATCTGGTGCAGATTCTGTGATTGCTTCACCCTGTTGGTGAGCATCAGTACGTTCTGCTGCAGGTGCTTCTGTTTCAATTCTTTCTCCTTCTCCAATTTCTTCATCTTCTTGATCAGAGGTTACACTCTCAAAGAATTGCAGCATCCCAGCCTTTTCATACGCAGATCTCAGATCGATCTGTAACCTGTTGGCTTCGTGCTGGGATATGGCTAATATGTCTTGAGGAAATGACTCTCTCAATTCTTTGATAGAAGATTGTTGGGAACCCCACAAATATTTTAAAGTTTTGATGATGTTCTCTCGAAAACACACTTGGTATTATTCATGTTCTATATCATTTGTATTTGGTTTTTATAGACCAGGAAGTTGAAGAAAGCTTCAACCAGAAAGATGAAAGATGTCTCTGACAGAACGCTAAAGCAAATCAACTTTAACAGAAAGTTGAACCAGAAAGCTTCAAACAGAAAGCAGAACCAGCAACACTTAGACAGAAAGCTAAACCAACAAATCTAAGCTACAGAAAGCTGAAGCAAGTCTAAGCAACAGAAAGCTAAACCAGCAAGTCTTAGAGAGAAAGTTGAACCAGCAAGTCTTGAACACAAAGTTGGCGCAAATCAACTTTACCAGAAAGTTGTTCAACCATACAGCACTCAACCAATACTTAACCAGAAAGTACTTAAACAGTGCTTAACCAGAAAGTACTTAACCAGTGCTCTACCAGAAAGGCATTAGAACCAGAAAGGGTGTAACAAGAAGGTTCCAAAACAGAAAGAGTTGAACCAAACCTGTCAATTATGATAACAGATCATTAAAGCTATCTCTTACCACGTCAATATTAAAGTTCATCCATCAAGAATTGGAAAGAGAATCACTGATTGATACGAAGAAGGAAAGTAATCACAATTGATCTGCTTTCCATTCATAGAAGATTCAGTCAACGAACTTACAAGGAAAGAAGAGATATGATTGATTGGCAATTCACAAATCAAATCATGCCAATCAACTAACGGCTAGAATTTCAAGATTCAAGCCTATATATGTTTGGAGATTTAAAGTCTGAAGGTGTAGAGCGATACATTACTGAAAAATTCTCAAGCAATCCTATCTCACATCAGACAAAAGCTTCAAACCGTTCGTGATCGCAATCACACCTCGATTCAAGTCTGTCTTATCGAGAGAGGAAGGAGATCTTTGCTAGCTATTAGTTTTCTAGTGGATTAACGTGAAGGGATCCTGTTTTACAGTTGTTTTCTGTAAGTTGTAAAGGGACACGACCCTTATTCGTGCATAAGTTTCAAATCTAGTTTGTAATTGAAACTTGTGGCTCGTTCTCAGCGAGTATAAATAAGAGAGTATCCTAGTAGTGGATATCTAATCCAGTTTGGATTAGACCGTGGACGTAGGGGGTTTCCCGAACCACGTAAAATAACTGTGTTATTTACTTTCTGCATTTATATTCCAGTTGTTTTATTCACTATCTGTCACTCTCATTCAAACTGCATTATTAATCAATTCTCTATATACTCGACTAAGATTTGAAAGGTTTTCTAATCAAAGAGCATCGACTAAATCCACCATTATTCCGCACACAATACACTGTTAGAAAATAAGATCACTCTTACTTTCTGCTTTGTATCACTCACTTGAGAGATTCTGCTTGGACAGAACAAGATTGATTAGTTAGTTAATCTGGTCTGTCACGTTGAGCAATCTGTAAATCCAGAAAGCTTAAGTCTCTCTGCTTAATTAGTCAAGTAAACTGAAAAGTTTGTATCTGGTGTATTCCCCCCCCCCCCATACACCAGACCTTGCTCTTTCGGGACCAACAAGTGGTATCAGAGCAGTGGTTCAAACGACCATTGTTTTTGTTTACAGGGATAAAACCTGCGTGGTCAACTTGAATAGATCTTAGAAAATCTTTTTCATTCACTAGCAAATTATCTGCTATGGAGTCATCTGTTATCAGGGCATGCGAAGAATTCTCTATCCAAGGATACAGAGAGTGGAGTTTCAGAATCAAGATGTGTCTCAAAGCTCATCACTGCTTGATGTGGAAAGTAATTGAGGAAAGACCTCTAGCTATTACTGAAGAAACTACTCGCATTACTGAGACAGGAGCTGTTAAAGAAACTGTACTAAAAGATCCTAGAAAGTACACCTCAGAAGAAAGAAGAGAAGCAAATCTAGATGATTTTGCTAAAGGAGTTATTTCTAGTACTGTAAAAGGAGTCCATCTGGCTAAGATCCAAGATCTTGACACAGCCAAAGAGATGTGGGAAGCTCTAAGGGATCTCAGCCTAGGCTCTGAAGCGATGATTGAGAATAAATTATCTCTGGCATGCAACAAGTTTGATGAATTCAAAATGAAACCTGGAGAAACCATCGAGCAGATGAAGAACAGGTTCATTGAAGTACTGCTTGAAGTTTCTGCCTTCAAAAAGAATAAGTACACACAGAGAGAGAAGAATCTCAAGATTCTGAGAGCTCTACCGCCAAGTTGGGAAATTTATTCAGCTATGCAACCTCTACGTGCTGATTTTAATGACCTATCTGTAGAAGCACTATTTGATCACCTAGCTGTCAATGAATGTGACATCAGAAGGATTCACGGACCAGATTATTCCTCCAGCAAGAAGAGTGAAAATAACTCAAAGAAGGAGAAAGAGACTGCCTTCAAAGCGAAGTGTAAAATAGATGAATCAACAGCATCTGCCACACCAGAAGAAGGAGGTTATGACAAGTTACTCAAAGAATTCTCAATGATTGCCAAGAGAATGGACAAGATGGAAATCAGATCGAGAAAGTATAGAAGTTTCTACAAAGATAACAAGAGTAGATACCAGAAGAACAAAGAAGCAGAACGATCTAATGACAAAACAGAAAGTAGAGGTAATGGTAAAATCACTAATCCTACTGACTATACTTGCTATGGTTGTGGGAGAACAGGTCATTTCAAAACAGATTGCCCAGAATTATCTAAAA
This sequence comes from Leonotis leonurus, assembly GCA_026898415.1. Classification (NCBI taxonomy): domain Eukaryota; kingdom Viridiplantae; phylum Streptophyta; class Magnoliopsida; order Lamiales; family Lamiaceae; genus Leonotis; species Leonotis leonurus. The sequence continues at coordinate 9,210 of JAPKLX010002187.1, read as the reverse complement.
GTCAAAGAGAAGAACTACGAGCTAAGAGAGATCGAAAACTAAAAGCTCAACGTAAGGCCATGATAGCAGAAGAAGAAGAAGAAGAAGAAGAAGACTCTAGCTCAAGTCACCTGTCAGATAGTTCATCAGAAGATGATGAAGCATTCTTTGCCAATGAAGAAGAAGATTAGGATGAATGCTATGTAGGACTAAACAACGGTCTAGATGATGTAGAGGTAAACTCTTGCTACTCTAATTCTTCAAATGATATTAACCTGGAACAGGAAATAGAAGATCAAGATGAATATTCATGGGATGAAGTTAATGAGATGTTCAAGAGCTACTCGAGTATCAAGAGACTTTTTAGAGAAGTTGTTGAAGAAAATGACAGATTGAAGAAATCTGAAGAGATATTGAGTAAAGCAAACATTAAATTTGTTGCTAACATCAACGTTCTGGAAGAACAGATCAAAGGAAAGGACAGTGAGATTCACTCACTAAATTCAAAAGTGAAAGACCTTATCACAAGAAACAATGTAGCTGAGAAAAAGATCAAGAAAGGAAAAGAAATGATCTACAAGAGTGATGAACGTGCTAAACTGTTAATTAATATGCAGCAAAATGGCACATCTGGAGTAGGATATCCAGGTCACTCAGAGAAGTCCTTTAGCACCATAAAATTCGTATCAGAAAGGAAACAGATACCAGACCAAGTGATAAATCTCAAAAACAAGAAAGATCAACCACAGAAGATGATGGTGAAACAGATCGACTAGCAACAGACAGTACCATCAAACAAGAGAACAACCAGCAGATTACACAAGAACAGAAAGGGTACACAACAAGAATGTCAACCAGACATTACCCAACAAGAGTGTCAACAGGACAGTACTCACTAATAAAAGACTGAAGAATGATGGAATAGAAAGATATCATCCATCCATATTTCATTCTGTGTCAAAAGTTGATAATGATGGAAATACTATCACTTGCTATATTGCTGTTCCCAATCCAAAAGTGTTCTGGATTCGAAAAGGAACATTTACTAATAACCAAGCACCCAAATATTGAAAGGGTAGCTAAGTGTGATTAATTGCAGGACCAGAAAACTGCAAGAAGGTACAAAATAGCTAAAGGAGCAATCTGGATCATAGATAGTGGCTGTTCGAAGCACATGACATGTGACAAAGAACCTACTGTCAGACTATATAGAGAAACCAGGTCCTCAGGTCACCTTTGGATGTAATTCAAAAGTATATACCAGAGGATATGGAAACATAAGAGTTGGCAAGACCACCATCACAAATGTATCATATGTTGAGGGTCTTAGCCACAATCTGTTTTCTGTAAGTCAGTTCTGTACTAATGGTAATCAGATTGGTTTTGATGCTAACAATTGTTTCGTGAAAAGCAAGGAAGGAGATGAGATACTCCTTACCGGAAAATTGCAGGATAGGTTATATATTGTGCAATGGGACAACCAGATTGAGACTTGTCTGGTCACTAAAACAGTATCAGAAACTAGTTGGCTATGGCATAAACGACTAAGCCATCTCAATTTCAAGTCAATCAATAGGATTGCACGAGAGAAACTAGTTGAAGGACTACCAGACCAAATATATGATAAGAATCACATCTGTGAAGCATGTCAAGCTGGAAAACAAACCAGATCATCATTTTCTAGCAAATCTGTTCAGTCATCTACCAGAATCCTAGAGTTACTACATTTAGACTTATTTGGTCCAGTTAAGCCATTAAGTATAAATGGTAGAAAATACACTCTGGTCATTATTGATGATTATTCAAGATTCACATGAGTAATTTTCTTATATAAGAAGAAAGAAACATTGGAAAAGCGGCCAAACTTCCTCAACAAAATTACCAAGAAAAAGGAAGTCTCTGTTACTACCATCAGAACAGATCGTGGTACAGAATTCCTAAACCAAAAAATTGAGGATTACTGCAACCAGATGGGAATTACACATCAGACATCTGCAGCCAGAACACCTCAACAGAATGGTATAGTTGAAAGAAGGAACAGATCATTAAAAGAAGCAGCTCGTACTATGCTTAATGCAACCAGATTACCTAAGAAATTTTGGGCAGAAGCGATTTCTACAGCCTACTACACACAGAATAGAGCTTTAGTTACCATCAGACATGGGAAGACACCATACGAAGTCTGGAACAACAGAAAGCCCAGGATACATTACTTTCGTACTTTTGGTTGTTTATGTTACATCCAAATAATGGGAAATCACAGTTGAAAACCTTTGATAGTAAAACTGACCCTGGAATATTCTTAGGATATTCTGATGTTAGTAAAGCTTATAGGGTCTACAACAAGAAGACTCATATTGTGGAAGTAACACCTCATATTGTCTTTGATGAGTCTTTGGTCATTGACAGAGAGTTGAGTGATGATCATATACAAGGCCAGAACAAGGAAAAGAGAACAGAAGGAATTCTGCTAGAAGATATTTTAATCTGGAATACAACAGATGATAATGATATTAATGTTCCATCTAATGCTGAAGTAGTAAGCTCACAGCAAGGGGGAACAGAACACATCATTCTGGACCTTGACCGATCAAGAATTCAACCAGAAGGTAATCAACCAGAAGAAGGAGATAATAATGAACAAAATCACGATCAACCAGAAGAATCAAGAGATACAAATGGTAGGAACAATAATCAAGAAATTGAAGAACCAGAAGTGGACAATCCTTTTCAAACATCTCATCCAGAATTTGAGGACCCAACAAATGAACCAGAACCTGAGATATCAGAAGAAGAAATGACCAGCAGGAGGAGATGGATACAGGACAATCATCCTCCTGGACAGATTGTTGGGAACCCAAGTGATAGAGTAAGAACCAGAAGAATGCATGGAAAGAGTGCACTTCTCAGTTGCTATCTATCACGTGTTGAAACCTCTGACATTTATGAAGCACTCAAAGATGCAGACTGGGTCATTGCTATGCAAGAAGAACTCAATGAGTTTAAAAGAAACCAAGTCTGGTATATGGTAAACAGACCAGATCATCAGGGAGTAATAGGTGTCAAATGGGTATTCAAGAATAAACGAGATGAAAATGGAGAAGTAGTCAGAAACAAAGCTAGACTTGTTGCAAAGGGATACAGTCAACAGGAAGGTATCGACTTTGACGAAACTTTTGCACCAGTTGCCAGATTGGAAGCAATCAGATTATTTCTCGCATATGCAGCATACAAGAGATTCAAAGTGTACCAGATGGATGTTAAAAGTGCATTCCTAAATGGTATACTTGAAGAAGAAGTATATGTTGAACAACCACCTGGTTTTGAAGAAGGAAATCCTGACCAGAAGGTATATAGATTAGCTAAAGCTGTCTATGGTCTAAAACAAGCACCAAGAGCGTGGTATGAGACGCTATCAACCTTTCTGCTGGAATGAGGATTCAAGAGAGGTTCTGTTGACAAAACACTGTTTGTCATTAAAGTCAAAGAACATATCCTTTTGGTGCAGATATATGTAGACGACATAATTTTTGGATCTCAATCTTCCCATTTATGTGATAAATTTGCTGAACTAATGAAGAATAAATATCAAATGTCCATGATGGGCGAGATGAATTTCTTCTTAGGCTTGTAGGTAAAACAGTTGCCAGATGGTATTTTTGTAAATCAAGCAAAGTACATTAACGATCTGGTCAACAAGTTTGGAGTTAAAGACAACAAGCCAGCCAAGATTCCAATGCAGACGAATGGAAAGATAGACCCAGATCCAGAAGGCAAACCAGCACCTATAACAAAATACAGAGGCATAATTGGCTCACTTTTATACCTCACTGCAAGTCGACCAGATATCACGTTTGCAGTAGGAGTATGTGCCAGATATCAAGCCAATCCCAAAGAATCACATATGGAAGCTGTAAAAAAGATACTTAGATATCTTAAAGGAACAGCTCACGTTGGTCTCTGGTATCCGCATGACGACAACTTTGAACTAACAGGCTATTCTGACTCAGATTATGCAGGATGCAAACTGGACAGAAAGTCTACCTCTGGCACATGTCAGTTTCTAGGAAACAAGTTGATATCTTGGTTTTCAAAGAAACAGACATCTGTTGCCACATCAACAACAGAAGCAGAATATATGGCTGCTGGAAGTTGTTGTGCACAAATCCTATGGTTGAAGCAGCAACTAAAAGACTACGAGATTGAAGTAAAGGAGATACCCATATTCTGTGACAGTTCAAGTGCAATTGCTATAACACAGAATCCAGTACTTCATACAAGATGCAAACATGTTGATGTCAGACATCACTTTATTAGAGATCATGTGGAGAGAAAGAATATCCAGATCGAGAAGATTCACACAGACATCCAACGTGCTGACATTTTAACTAAAGCCCTACCAGAAGATAGATTTAAGATGTTATGTGGAAAGCTTGGATTACTAAATCTGGATAAACAGACAGAAAGACAATAACAGATTGTCTAACAGAAGGTTACCAGACAGTTAACAACAGAAGGTTACCAGATAGTTAACAACAGAAGGTTACCAGACAGTTAACAACAGAAGGTTACCATATAGTTGACAACAGAAGGTTACCAGACAGTTAACAACAAAAAGTTACCAGTTCGAAGTTTTCCAGACTTTTAAAGAATAACAAAGCGCCAAGATGGAAATAAAAATCACACGTGGCATGTGGAAATTATTTCTTAAATGCTAAGTCAAGGGGGAACCTTTTGAGAAAATTGAAGTGCTCTTGACGTCACTCACCTAGGTTACAGACTGTAAAAGTTAATTTCTAACCTAGATCTACTAAATCTTCCATTTTTGTCATGATTAACACATCTTTGGGAACTGGAATCGAGAAAATCTTTGCAAGAAAAAGAAAAAGGAAAGTTGCAGTGGAAAGGAAGATATGCACACGCTCACCTACAACCCCAGGATCTAGCGCGTATATCACACGCAACGAAAGGCGGCAAACCAATCAACTGAAGCGGGAAAACCTAAAAAGGGAGAAAATTTATCCAACCCTTCAATTACTTACCGCATTAATATTTACTATTGGTTATTGTGTTATATATATGCGATATCTCTCACTAGACTGTTCATCTTCACTTTCATCGCACTGAGCACTACTCTTCCTAAGCACTTAAGATTTTTCCTACTTGATTTCTCTGCAAAACTCCTCCAAAACATCTTACGTTTGATCATGGCACCCCAAACTTCTCTGTTTCTTCAACATGTGGCTGAGGTTCAGAAATTTCTTTCACCTGAAACCTATGCTGTGTTTGATACTCATGGTTTTAGGAAACTTGAAGAAATTTTTGCTATGATTACACGCTGCAAAGGTTTTTATAGTTCTTAATCCTTATCTGCATCTCATTGTCATCATTCTTTGTCGCTAATTCCTTTTATGGTGTCCATTATATTGCTTGTGAGTTATTTGGTATTTCAACTGATGAATATACATCTATATCGTGTATGTTCTTATGAAATTAGGCTTCTGCAACATTGTCACTTCCCACCCGAACATGTTCTTGGCAAAACAAGTTGCCACATTTTATCTGACATGGCAAAATGATAAGCATGGATTTGAGGCAAATGTGCTGATGCCTATTGGTGACAGAACTAGCAAGACACCATACAACGTGATTGAAATGATCAATCAAGCATATCGATTGAAGGACGAAGGACTGACCCTGGATGATATCACTTCTGAGCAACTGCAGGAGGCAGTGGAAATAATGATGGTGATACCCATATCCTACACAGGAAGGATGTTTCAAAGATCCCTGCTTCAACCAGGCTTCAAACTACTGCTTGAACTGGTTGAGAGAATTTTTCTCCATCACAGCGGATCTTACGATCAAGTGACTCCAGAAAAATTCAGAATTCTCACAGCAATCGTTCTAAATCTCCGCGTTAACTGGAGCAGAATCTTACTTGAGTTGATGGCTAAGGAAGCCAAATTGATTACCTACACCAAAGATAGCAGGGGCAGAGGAACTTCAGTGGAAGTTCGAAGAAATCTACGTCATTCCACCAAAATCAGTCTGATGGTGGAGCGATTCTTCACACAGAAAGTCTGGGAAGACGCAGTGGAGTTCAACACCAGCCTTTCCATACCCAAAGACCAACATCAACTGGAGATGTCTCTGGGATTATCACCAGCATTCTTCAACAAGGTCACAGATGAAGTGCATCGTGATGCACTGCTGGAAATGGGAAGCTCTAACCCCACATGGATGCCACCTACTAAAGGTGTTGAAAAGAAGAAAGAAAAAGTTACCAAGGAGAAAGTGGTAAAAGACAAGGCAGCCCGCAAACGAGGAAGCTCGGTTGAGACTGAGACATCTGCATCTCAACCTAAACAGAAGAAACACAGACTGCAGAAAGTACAAGAGCCATCACCACCACCAGCTGCCACAGCTGAACAGTCGGATATGCCAGAACACACACAAACAGAACAAGACGAAGAAGCACAACAGGCAGCAACAGAACCAATAGAAACTCCAGCAGCAGAAGTAGCCCCTGAGTCAAGCTCTCATCCTTATCAAGAGAAAGATTTCTCTCCAGCCAGAACACCAACACCCTCACCTAGCAGAATGGAGAGAATCAGTGAGGATGACGAGGAAGGAGAATCCGCAGATGAAGCAGAAGCAAGGAAACAACAAGCAGAGAGTGTCATCAATCTGCTGGAAAATGAGGCCGAACATTCTGTCATGCAAGAGTTTCCTGGAATCAACCTGCTTCCAGAGAGTTTGGGAGCAGCAAGACGCGTCAAATTTTACTTGCTGGTCAAGGACAACGAGTACTATGTATTTGATGCACTGCTCCAGCTCAAAACCATTGATGAACTAAAGAAGGAAGAAGCAACGCTGCTGAGTCTACTTCAAGTCACCACCATCCAAGAAATCAGAGCAGAATACAAGCAACACATCTCTGGCCTTATGAAACAAGAGGCAGAGAGTTTGAAGATTGATCTGCCACCAACACATCCTGAAGTCCAGATGGAAGAAGCAGCACCAACAGAACAACTACCACAACCAGAACAGGGAGAAACTTCATCAATGAAACCTGCTAAGAAAACACCTATCATCGACCTTGACTCAGGTGATGATGAACCAGTAGGCCAGAATATTGGTGGTGAACCAAGTAATGAAATATACACTCAAGGTGTTGCACAGAAGCTGAAGAAACATGTCAACTTCTACACCATGGAAGAAATCTTGGAGAGAGAACCCAACACATTCAACAACTATCAACTGGAAAATCTGATCACTCTTCGAATTGAAGATCAGATGACGGATATCTGCAACACACTTCAAGACAAAGCAACACAGATTCTTTCTGACTTCAACCAACATCAGAAAGACTATGTCAACGACATGGATCGTGACATCAGAAGCAAGCTCAGAACCATCAGGAAGGAGCTGGACAAAAAGATTGACGATGATAGATTGGCAAATGAAGCGGGTCAAGCCAAGATTAATCTTCGTCTAACTGGAATAGACGACAAAGCAGAAAAAGCCACTACCTTGCTTGCTGATCTTCTGGCAAAACAACAAGAGACAATTACTGCTGCTGTAGAACAGAAAGGAAGTCAACTTGCTGCTCAGTTAAAGGAAGACACTGATTTATCCATCCATTCTCAGTTTGCTAACTTTGAAAATCAGAAATTTATGGAGCTGATGCAGAAACATCATGTAGACGTCCTGAATAACCTTCTGTATCCCAACCTAGAAGAATTTGAAGTTCAGAGTAACCGCATCACTGCTGTCGAAGAGCTGCAAGAAACTTATGACAAGACTCTATCAACATTGAACAGCAGACTAGAGCAGAAACTGGATGCCTCCAACCAGACCATCAATTTTCTGCTTGGGTTCAAAGCTGAAGTTGAAGAGAAGTTTGAGAAAATGACCGGAGAGATTTCCTCACTTCGTACACTCATCACTACCCTCTTTGATGATGTCAAAAAGGGGGAAATCTCGGGAGGAAAGGGTAGCAGCAAGGCAGGAAAAGATAGCAGCAAGAGTCTGAGGACAGATGAGATGGAAATTGCAACAGAAACACAAGCACCAACTCAACCCAGACCTACCACACCTCCAAGGCCAGACCCAACTCTGCTTGGAACAGAAACAGCTCAACCAACATCTCAAACTCCCATGGACAGAGGCAAGAAACCAGTGGATGAGGGAGATCAAATTGCCGAACTGTTGCTGTTCGGTGTGAGCATGGATCAAGCATGTGATCCAGTGTTCAGAGCGCAGTTCTACAAAGAACAGGCAGAGAGGGAGAGGAAGCTAGCTGCTCAGGAGGCCAAAGAAAAATCTTTTCAAACTCCTTTCTCCTCGCCTTCATCTACAGAACGCTCACAGCAACAGTTATCCCAATCAACCATTCAGTCCAAAAAGAAGAAGAAGAAACCATTCTCCTGGAACCTATCTTTGCAGAAGAAAACACCAAATGATACATGGGTTCCAGAGGGTGACCAGAATGATTGGGAAAAGGTCAAGCAAGGCTTCATTTTAAACAGATACTTTTTGAAGGAGCCAACATACTCAGAGTCTACCCCGGATGAAGATTTTAATCGATATCTGGAGAATTTTAGTGACCAGGGCCTCATACAGAGGATCAGAATGGCTGCTTCTGATGCCAAAATCCATCTCAAGGCCCCAGAGAAAGAGTTTATGGTGTGCCCAACAATACCTGGCAGCAACATACCTGATAAAACATACATTCTAAATTACATCAACCAGCTGGCAAAGATCAAGGGTTACAAAATCGATAATCATGACCCGAACTATGCCAGAGTAAGAGATGGGATCTATGAGAGCATCCAGTTGGTATCTGATGCGCAGAGAGAGAAAATGAAGAAGGGCGGAGCAGCCAGATGGTTTTCTTAGACAGATCTTATTTCTTATCTTCTGTTTTTGCTCTCTGTTATTCTCTGCTGACCACCTGTACTTATCAATTCATATATCTATGAATATGGAGTTTTCTGGAGACAAAATCTTTCTGTTCCATTTTTTTTTTGTTACTTACTGTTATTTAACTTAAATAACAAATAGCTAATCTCTCCAGAACATGATACATGTTAATTACGCTGATTAAGTGTGGTTTCGACATCATCAAAAAGGGGGAAATTGTTGGGAACCCCACAAATATTTTAAAGTTTTGATGATATTCTCTCGAAAACACACTTGGTATTATTCATGTTCTATATCATTTGT
>JAPKLX010002486.1:0-12991 GCA_026898415.1 Leonotis leonurus | reverse complement strand
CATTTTAGCTTCCGCAACAACTATTTAGAGTAGGTGATACACTTTCAGGGTCCACGTCTTCCTCCTCAGTAGCAGCCTTCTTGCCCTTTCTCTTCACCTTGGACAATTCTATCTGAAGGGCCAGAGCCTTCCCGTGCATGCACGTCTGAACGTCCAAGTCAGTGGAAAACATCCACCTTTCATTGTAAGCTTTGGCAGAGGGGAAGGCAGAGTCAGCAAATTTGTATGACTCCTCGATCAAAATTGAAACCTTGGTGACAAGGTTCAGAGTATCATTCCCAGTCATTGTCACCCCTCTGGTGACTTCCTTCAGTTTATTGGCCTCAGCCATCAGCAACTCCTCCATCACAGCTACCTAGTTGGCTCCATCAATGTTGTAAATGCTCTTCATGAGAGCAAGCTTCTGCCAGCTGAGCTGCTCATGGGAAGATTTCTTCCCCAAGATGCAGTGTTGGACCACATCGAGCAAGAGTTTGAACTCAGGGCGTATCAAGCCCTTATTATTGTTTGCAGTAGAGAATTGGCGAGGGGGATCTTCCACCTGAATCGCCGAGAAGAAATCCTGAATGGCCTCCTTGTCCTTCAGGAACTGAGTGGGTTTTGTGTGACCCACGTTCCTTAGAGTGAAAACTGATTGTAGAAGCTCAGTCACGTTGAGGTGAAGCTTCTGAACCTCAGTGGCTCCAGTGATGGGTTCCCTGGTGGAGATATCAAGGGATGTCTTCAGATCTGAGCCTTCATAACCTAAGTTCAAGTAGAAATGAACCACTTGTTCAGGATATGTATTCTTTGGGCGCAGGGTTGTCAGTCGCTTCAGACCGTTTGCTTTGATGATCTCGAACATGGTTTTAGCCACAGCAACATCAATTTGCGTGTAGACAGCAGTTGGTTCGGTGTAAAGGCGAGCGCAAATCTGAGAGAGCTTCATTGCTGGTCCAAGAACTGCTTTCTTACCCATGGTGTTGATTTATTGTAAAAGAGAATACAGATTATATATATCTAATATCAACAAGAATGACATAGATGCAGAGTTGCAGAGAAACAAGACATGAAAAAGCATAAGATAGCATACGTTGAAGATTTGAAGATATGAGAGTATATGTATCAACACACAATCAAACTTAGAGCAGCAATGCACAGATAGTAGGGCTTCGAAAAATATTTAGCGTAAGGCTTTGAGAGTAATAGTTTGTGAAAGGTTTGATGATCGAAGAAGATGATCTTTATAGAAGGGTGATATAAAAATGGACGGTTAGATCTTTCTCCGAGAAATAAGCGATCGACGGTTAGGGTTAAAACACGTTATTGAGAGGTTGACTGGGCGGGAAAAGTAAAGCGCGTGAAATATACGCGCGGGACGTTTGAGTTCCCGAGGTCAAAAGTGATGATAAAAGGCACTGTACAGCTACTATAGATATCAGAAAGAATTAAATGCAAGATAGCGTATATGATACGTTGAATCGTTCGAGGTACGATGTGCCTTAAATTACATTATTGACATTCAATTCAGAATAAAGAACAAAACACTTAGAGTAATAAATATGAGAAAATTTCAAGTGTAAAGCTTCAGTTGCTGATACTAGCTACTGAGTTTCTTCCTTTCAGTCGTGTCTTGTGCTTTCAGATACTGATGTCCTTCAGTTGACTAAGTGTACTTCAGATTCTGACTCCGTTTCTGAAGTTCTTCAGTTTGTAGACTTCAGATGATTTTGGGTATATCTTTAGGCTTGTTCTGAAGTCCTTCAGATGAAGTATTATTTTGGACTTTGCCAACGTGAAAACTTCAGATTTTGAAGTTCTTTCAGTACGTAACTTCAGTAACCTGCATGGTTAGTTTAAGCAAGTATTTTGCAATGTGTGATGATTTGTTACCTGAGATAACTATGTAGAGTTATCCAGAATATAATCATCACTTTGTTTTGAGTCTTATTATGATTATAACTTCAGTATACTAAGGATACTGAGTCAGTGAATCATTAAAACATCAGTAGGATAGGGTTTAGAGTTGTACCTTCAGTGAACACATTCAGGAGAGGTCTGGATTCAGTAAGCCAAGTCTTCCACTTAGCATTTTGAATCTAACTTCTTCCAGGGGCTTGGTGAGGATGTCTGCTCGTTGGATGTCAGTATGGATCTTTTCAATGGTAACATCCTTCTTTTCAACGTGATCTCTTATGAAGTGGTGCCTGATGTCCACGTGCTTGCATCTGGTATGTAGAACTGGGTTCTGAGTGATGGCAATGGCACTTGAACTGTCGCAGTAGATTGCAACCTGAGTGGTGGGCACTTCATAGTCTCTAAGTTGTTGCTTGAGCCAGAGAATCTGAGAGCAGCAACTTCCAACAGCCATGTATTCAGCTTCAGTGGTTGATGTAGCAACTGAAGTCTGCTTCTTGGAGAACCAACTTATAAGCTTGTTTCCCAAGAACTGACAGGTACCTGAAGTGGATTTCCTATCCAACTTGCAACCTGCAAAATCAGCATCAGAATAACCAGTTAGTTCTAGATTATCATCTGAAGGATACCATAAACCAAGATTGGGTGTGCCCTTCAGGTATCGCAGAATCTTCTTTGCAGCTTCCATGTGTGACTCCTTTGGGTTGGCTTGATATCTTGCGCACACTCCAACTGCAAATGTGATGTCTGGCCTGCTGGCAGTGAGATATAGAAGGGATCCAATGATTCCTCTATACTCAGTTTGGTTGACTGGCTTTCCTTCAGGATCTGGTTCTATCCTTCCATTTGTGTTCATTGGAATCTTCACTGATTTGCTGTTCTGAAGGCCAAATTTGCTGAGCAGTTCCTTTGTGTATTTGGCTTGGTTGATGAAGATGCCTTCAGGGGATTGCTTGATCTGGAATCCTAGGAAGAATCTCATTTCTCCCATCATTGACATTTGATACTGAGTCTTCATCAACTTGGCAAACTTGTCACAAAGCATCTTGAACTTCGAACCAAATATAATATCATCAACATAAATCTGAACGATTAATATGTCTCCTTTATACTTGATTGTGAATAGAGTTCTATCCACTGATCCTCGCTTGAAACCTGATTCAATAAGAAAAACAGACAAAGTGTCATACCAAGCTCTAGGAGCTTGTTTCAGCCCATAAAGAGCCTTGTGTAGCTTATACACTTTGGTGTAGTCAGTTTCAAAGCCTGGTGGTTGCTCCACGTAGACTTCTTCCTTCAGGACGCCGTTCAGGAATGCGCTCTTCACGTCCATTTGGTAGACCTTGAACTTCATGTGAGCTTCATAGGCGAGGAAGAGTCTGATAGCTTCCAATCTAGCTACTGGTGCGAAGGTTTCATCAAAGTCAATGCCCTCTTCTTGGAAGTAACCCTTGGCAACCAGTCTAGCCTTGTTACAAACAACTTCTCCTAATTCGTCCTTCTTGTTCTTGAAGACCCATTTCACACCAATGACACCTTGATGCCTAGGACGATCCACAAGTTCCCAAACTTGGTTCCTGGTGAATTCATTCAGTTCCTCTTGCATCGCGGAGACCCAGTTCATATCCTGAAGGGCTTCCTGAGCGTCCTTGGGTTCAATGTTGGAGAGATAGCAGCTGTGTAGAAAGTTTTCATCTAAGAATAGTGCCACATCTGCCTTAATCAGTAATTGTTCTTCAGTGGTGGAGTCAGTAGGAGCTTCAACGGTGGCTAATGGCTGGACCATTTCTGCCTGAATCTGGTTCCTTGTTTGAACTCCTTTCTGTAGACTTCCAATCACTGAGTCAGTGGGGTGATCTTCAATCCATCTTCTTCTTCTACGCATGTCCTCTTCAGTGATGATCATTAAGTCCATCCTTTGACTAGGAGGAGGTGTTGTTACTGAAGGGCTCCTTTGAAATGGATTGAATTCTTCTTCAGTCTGAGGGACTATGCTTGTTCCCCCTTGATTATTGGCTCTTACATATTCAGTTTGTTGAATTTCCTGTAAGATAGCTTTATCTGAACTGGCCAAAATATCGTTAGTAGCAACAGTTATAGGAATATTGACTAAGTTAGGACTGTTACTCCCTGAAGTTGGTGATGGTATCTCAGTAGTGAGATTTTCAGTTTGTGTCTGTACTTCAGGTAGAATCTGAACGTCAATGAGCTCTTCAGATTGGATGTCTTCTTCTCTAGATGGAATCTCTGTGGTGAGATTTTCAGTATGAGTAGGAGAAGAGTTGTCAGTTTCAGGTGCTTGAGTCCTATCTTCAGATTCTGAAGCTTTGACTTCAGTGTACTCCATTTCTTGATCCAATCTGACGTTTGTTTCTTCAGTAGAGGTGTTCTTTTCATCATCTTCTTCTAAACTCCAGATGAGAACCTCCTTTGAATGTTGAACAGAAGGAGTTAGGTTCAGATTCTGAAGTCCCTTTGTAATGACTTCAACTTGATTCATCCTGTACTCAAAAATAGATTCATCAAAAATAACATGACGTGTCATTTCCACTACATGGCTATGCTTTTTAAAAACTCTATAGGATGCACTCTCCTCTGAGTAACCAAGGAAAAATCCTGGATCTGTTTTGCCATCAAAAGTTTTTAATTGGGTTTTGCCATTGTTGTGAATATAACACTTACAACCAAAAGCACGAAAATATTTAAGAGTTGGCTTCCTGTTATTCCATAATTCATATGGCGTTTTGCCTTGGCGTTTGGTGAGGAGTGATCTATTCTGAGTGTGGCAAGCTGTGTTGATGGCTTCAGCCCAGAATTTCTTTGGAATTCCTGAACTGTGCAGCATTGTTCTTGCAGCTTCCTTCAGTGATCTGTTCCTTCTTTCTGCAACGCCATTTTGTTGTGGAGTTCTTGCAGCTGAAGTCTGATGTTCTATCCCCATTTGTGCACAAAAATCTGATATTTTTGCATTGAGAAACTCAGTTCCTCGATCAGTGCGTATGGTGATGACATTGGTTGACTTTTGATTCTTCAGTTTTGTTAGCAGTTCAGGTATGCGCTCCATTGTCTCATTTTTCTTCCTTAGAAACACTGTCCAAGTAAAACGAGAGAAATCATCAGTAATCACTAGACAATATTTCCTACCATTTACACTTAGTGGAGTCACAGGTCCAAATAGGTCCATGTGTAAGAGTTGAAGAATCTTCTCAGTGGATGGAGTTTCTTTGGTCTTGAATGAAGCTTTGATCTGCTTTCCAGTTTGGCATGATCCACAAATATGGTCTTTGTCGAAGACTAGGTTAGGCATTCCTCGAACTAGGCTGTGTCTTGCAAGTCTATTGATGACTTTGAAGTTCAGGTGACTTAGCATATTGTGCCATAACCAGCTTTGTTCTGAAGTGCTCTTTGAGACCAGGCATGTTTCAGGGGAGGAGGCTTTCCAATCTGCAGTATAAATATTTCCCACCCTGAAGCCTTTCATTACAGTTGTCTCATCAGTGAGCTTGTTAATCCTGCACTCATCAGAACTAAAAACAACATTAAAACCTTTATCACACAACTGACTTACTGAAAGTAAGTTGTGCTTCAGGCCAGATACATAGGAAACATCAGTTATTGAAACATTCTCTATATTGAGAGTACCATACCCTTTAGTGAAACCTTTTGAGTTGTCACCAAAGGTTACCTGAGGACCATTTTTCTCTATGTAATTGGAGAGGGCTTCTTTCTGAAATGTCATGTGCCTTGAGCATCCACTGTCTATGATCCAGCTGGACTGCTCCTTTTGTGCACCTCTCCTTGGTCCTGATTCCTGTAATTACTGAGTCTTAGGATCCAGCTTGGCACTAGATCCAGCTTCAGTATGCATGACATGCTTTGGCACCCAATGTTGCCTTATGATTTTTGATGCAGATGCAATCTTGGATTTTGACTTCTGAAAGTCAGAGTTGACTTTCTTTTTCTTTTGAACATATCTCTTGCTTACTTCAGGCTTAGTTTTAGCCTTAAAGTTAGTTTGAGTATGTTGAGATTGTTGACGTTTAGTCCAGTGCCTTTCAGTGTGCACTGAACGCCTTGGTTCAAAGTAATATGCTGGGGGAGCATAGAAGTCATGTGTTCTGGAAGAATCAGAGTGATATGAACTAGGTGATGAATTCCTATGTTCATATCTGTTGGAATATGATTCCCAACGTTGTGTTCTATGACTTCTTGAGTCATAGCTTCTGGGGGTTGAACCATGTGAAGAGCAAGTGCAATGAGAACACTTGGTTTTGTGGTAGTGTGGTTCAGGAGACTGAAAATATCTCCTGGACTCATGCTTCTTAGTGGCATGTTGTCCTTGGTTTTTCCTTTGAGTCTTAAGCCTTTCAGTGGCCTTAGCTTTTGGTTTTTCAGAAACCTTAGGCTTGTCAGTTGCCTTAGGTTTTCTGAAAGCCTTTTTCTCAGAGTCAGTGTCAGTGTTGCCTTTTGGTTCAGTGTGCTTCCTGAAAGCCTTTTTAGGTTTTTCAGTAGCAGAGTGATTTTCAGTGGCAACATGTTTCTTTACCATAGGTTGTTTCTCAGTGACTGGCTTCTTCCCTTGGGACTTAGAAGCAGTCTCAGTGATGATCATATCACTATCTTTTCGATCGGGTCCTTTGACAAAGGATATGATAGTTTGAGGCTTTTCTGGTGCCTTCAGAAAAGGTACCGTTGACTTTTCTTGGTTAAAACCAAGTCCTTTTCGTTGAGATTGTTGAGATGAACTCAACATATGATTGGTGTAGCCTGATTTGGTCCAAGTTTCAACCTTTCCTTTGTAATACTCTATCCTTTCAGATAGAAGGTCAATACGTTCAGTCATTTCATTTATTTGAGATCTTTGAAAAATGATCTCATTATTCCTTGTTGCAAGTTCAGAATTCAGATTAGAGATAGAAATCTCTTGTTCCTGATTCTTGAGAGTAATGTCATTTAGTTCTTTGCAAACTCTTTCAACAAGTTCATCCTTTCGAATGTCATTGGGTAAGTTCTGAAGTGAGTGTTCAGTTCTTTGAGCCAACTTGGAAGTTAGCTCTTAATTCTCATTTCTGGTAATCAAAAATATGGCTTGAAGATTATGAAAATCTTTAGCCAAGATCTCATACTCTTCTTGAGTAATCTTGTCTTCAGTTTCAATGTTCTCATCAACACTGATCTCTTCAGTTAATGAGTGAGACTCAGTATGCAGTGACGTGATGGATGTAGAATTGAAAGAAGATGAATTAATTTCTCCATTTGGCATAATATGAGCATATATTACCTGATGTGAAGAGTCAGAATAGTTGCCCATCAAGCAGTATTCTTCAATTATCTCTTCTTCATCCTTAGTGGCCATCAATCCCAAATCCTCATCATCTGAAGAATCTGAGAAATGTCTTTCATACACAACCATAGCTGGTGAGTTGAGTTGATCAACATCATCCTCAGCTAGCATGGCTTTCCTTTCCGCATTCCTCTGATCTCTTCTTTGCCTGAGTTCTTCCCTTTCCTTCTTACTGAGGTCTGGGCAGTCAGGTTTGAAGTGATCAGGTGATTCACACTAATAGCAAACTCCTTTGCTTGGTGGTCTATCAGGCTTGGACCTAGTGACTGTCCCTTCCTGATTGGATGCAGGCGTAGATGTTGAGGTTGTGCCTTCAGTGGAAGGTGGCATGGGCCTTCTTGTCCTGTTGTCTCTGTACATTCTTCTATAACGGCCATTCTTTAAATCTGCACGTTCAAAACGTTTGGCCATTAGTACATACTGCTCCATGAGTTCAGCTTTTGTCATACCTTCAAGGTCAAGTCCTTCAGATTTGGACTCTTTGACTGGACTCTTGTCTGCTTTGAAAGCAACAATGTCTTGAGTGGGTGAGGAGACAATTTCTTTGGATGGATTTTTGATTTCCAGTATCCTTTGTCTTGTCTCGTGACTCTTTAGGATACTGAAGATAGCAGTAGTTGTGAGGGAGTTGAAGTCTGAACGCCCATTGATCTGAATCTGGTATGGCAACCAGTCTTCACGTCGAAGACACCACACAATCTTCATATTGATCTCTCGTTGTGTGTATTTGTTGGGATTTAGAGCCTTTACTGAAGTAAGGATTTGCATAATCCTCAGTTCAAGCTCACTTATTGACTCTCCTGGCATCTGCAAGAAAGAATCAAACTTTTGGCATTCAAGAGTTAGTTTATTTTCCTTGATTTCCTCCGAACCTGCACACATTTGCTCTAATGTGTTCCACATCTCTTGAGCAGTTTCACAGTGTTGTATGTGGACGAGCATGTGACGTTCTAGAGTTCCTGAAATGATATGCTTAGCATAATCATCCAGTCCAGCAATCTTCTTTTCATCGCTGTTATATTCATGCATTGGCTTCTTCACAGCACCTTCAGTAGCTCCTTCAGCTGTGGTCTGTGGATACTTCACTAGGATCACAATTGGTCCAGTAGTTATCACTTCCCACATCATGACGTGATGTGCCTTCAGGAATGATGAAACCCTGTACTTCCAATACTCATAATCTTCGATTGAAAACATGGGTAATCTAGTAGAGGTTTCCATGATAGATGTTAGAATAAATGCAAATGAGTTTTCTGAAAAGATCAGTTTTAAAAACCTTGGGTCTTAGAAACAGTGGTAATTAAAACACACTGCTCTGATACCACTTGTTGGTCCCGAAACGAGTGAAACTGAGTGTATGGGGGGAATACACCAGTCAGTTTCTTTTGCAAGATTAAAAGATTTGTGCTCCTGAACTGAAGGGAGGGAACTTCAGTTGAGAGTTGACTTAGATAGGAATCCTTCAGTCTACACAGAGTGTTTGACTGATGGACTAATATCTTAAGTGTGCGGAATGTGGTGGTTTAAATCTTAACTCGTTTGCTTCAGAAAACTTAATGCACTGTTTCTCTTTTCACTTAATCAATATTCAAGTTATGATATAAAATGAATAAGCAATACTGAAAATAAGAGAGAGACAGAGAATTTGGTTTGCGTGGTTCGGAGATAAAAGCTCCTACGTCCACGAGTTCTCGATGTTAGTCGAGGGTTTCCAACTTAATGGATAAGGTCTTACAGTGATTTACAGATAACTTAGGAAAGTCTAATCACTCTTCGGTTACAAGTATTTATCGTTTTAGAACACTAAGGAATGAGTACTGAATACTTAGAGTGTTCTAACTGAAAGATAGAGAGCTTTGAATGCAGTGAAGGCGATAGAGAGTTTGGAAGTAGAGTAACCGGTGTCTTGAAGTGTTGAAGCAGCGGGGTATTTATAGTGCTCTCTCAAAGATATAGCCGTTGTGAGACGGAGCTTTAATTTGAATTCTTCCCGTCGGAGTCTTCGTCCTTTTTGCCATTTTTGGTGTCTGACACAAGATTGTGTTCACCTACTGAGATCTTTGCCATAAAAGGAAAGTCCTACGTTGTAGACTGTCACTCAGTGGGAACTTCAGAATGTAGATGTCAGCGCAGACTTTAACAATAATACTTCAGTGGCAGGAAGACATTGGCTTCTAACTTCAACTTCAATACTTCAGTGGAGAGGTCCTTCAGTATTGGAATGCCTTGAATCTTCAGTGTAAACGTCCTTCAGTGTACCTGAAAATTGAACTCCCTAACATATGAGTTCTTTAGGGAAAATACTAAGATTCAGTACTAGTCTTATAACATCTTTCAGGGGAGGTATTGGGATCTGAATCAAAACACTTATAAATATTTCCCAACAATTTCCCCCTTTTTGATGATGCCAATACCTAACCTAAAAACATCTATCTAGGTTAAGAAATTCTCCCTAAACTGGAGAACACTTAAGCTATAAGAAAAGATGGGTTAGTAAATCAGTTAGGTAAATCAAACTAAAAAAAATCAGAGCCTGGACAACTAGAAGATTGTCATCAGGTTGAGATCAAGAGAGACAAAATGTTGCATTTCATTCAAGAGATTTTCAGTACAGTGATGTTCCAGTTCAGAGGATTTCAGTACATAATGAAAATACAACAAAAGAGTTAAGGAATGGCTTTCTTCTTTTCTTCTCTTGCTTTCTGAACCATTTCTAACTGAGCTTCAGGAGATACAGCGTTGAACATCAGGTAGGTGTCATCAATTATCTTTCTGAATGGTCCCTTCAGATTCAGGTCTTGCCAACCAAACACTTGTGCAGCAATTAAGGCTTCAGATTCAATTGGCTTCTTGTCCATAAATGGGCTACCTGGTAGATTAGGTCGATCAAATTATTTCCTATCAGGAGCAGAAATTGTAATTCCAGACTTGACAGCATCTTCTCTTAACATCCTTATGAATTCTGAATCTGGATAGTCGTTCATAAAATTCTGAAACAAGATGTCTCGATCAGTTTCTCCACAAATACCATATATCATCCAGTGATCGAGCATCTTTACAAAATCGTCCTTCCGATCTTCCCATTCATCACTCAGATTGGGTCTAACCCAAGAGTCAGCATGAAGGCGCGTGGGAGGATCAGTTTGACTAGTTCTCTTCTCTTTTCCTTGCAGCCTCAGTTGATATAGCCTTGATGCACGTTGAGTGTCAGTGGCTCTCAGTTCAGCCTGACGGGCATCAAATAGTTCTTTCAATTCCTGCATTTGTTCTCTGGCTTCTGGAGGTATTGTAACTTGGATCAGAATTCTGTCATCTTCTTCTCCAGAACCAGGACTCATCTCTCCTTCGTAGATTTCTTCTTCATTAACTTCAGAATGAGCAGGAGAGGGTTGAGCATCTTTTCCTTTAGGCAAGGCTGAGCCTTCAAAGCCTTCAGTAGCTTGGATTTCCTTAAAGGAAGGGGTATGAATGAGAGGTTTGTTAAGAGATAGAGATAAGGACTCAGTGGTATTGAGATATATACTCACTTCATCATCCTTGTTACCTGGAGACTTAGGTGGTGGTGATTTGGACTTGGCTGGAGATGGTGGTGGTTCAGAAGCAGCAGCAGCACTAGGGGCTGGCTCTTCAGCATTGATACAGAACCTGAAGGCACGGCACCTGAAGGTCCGTCCTTGTCATTATCATCATCACTATCATTGTCATCGCCTTCAGCATCAGTAAGATCAATATCTGGCGTTGGTATACGCTCCTCATCTTCATCATCATCTTCATCTTTCTTTTTTGTAGCCTCTTCCTCAGTCTCTTTTTCAGGTTCAGTTGACTTTGCTGCTTCAGAAGGTATGTTTTCAGGTACAGACTCTTCCCCCTTATTGGCAGCATCATAAGCATTTTGTAGGATAGAGTCAGCATGCCAGAGGAGAGCTTCGACTGGAGGGAATTTAAGCTCAAGTTTATTGAAGTCTGCAATTGATTGGCAGAGTCCTTCAATCTGAGAGGCGGCGACGGCAGTCGGCAATAACAAGATCCACCTTAGTGTGATATTCAAGTGGCTGAGAGGAAGAAGGAAGACCAGTATGAGAAGACTCAGTCCTTGATTTAGCAGCAATGGTATGTAGGCGAGCAGCGTCAGCAGACTTTTGAGCCTTAAGAGCCGTAGATAGAGCTGAATCGGCTGTGGTCTTGGCTGCTTCAGCGAGAAAGTAGCTGGAATCAGCGCGCTTGAAGGTTCGACTGATGCGCGTGCGTTGACGATCAATAGACTTTTCATGCGCAGAGCAGTCAGTGGAGAGTTGAGAGATTTGAGAGTGCATTTCTGAGATGTCTTTGATGGAAGCATCAAATTCAGTGCGCATAGAGTTAGTGTTTGTGCGGTTGCGATTGCAGGAGAGCACTAGATCGCTGAATTTCTTGTGAGAAGGTACCCTGTAATACTCCAGGTGAGTAGGGAAAGTGCATTGCATCTCCTTCTTCACAAACTCTTTCAAATCTGAGTACTGGGCCTTTATAGCATTGTTAATTTTGGCATCCAAGGCCTCAGTAGAAGTGGCAGATTTCAGTTCAGCCTTCAGAGAGGCGTTCTCTTCAGTGATAGCATCCATAGCCTTCTGAAGGTCAGCCACATGACCTTCAAGCTTCTTTGTATAGGTCTCCTGGAGGGCGTTAATCATGGAGGCACTGGAGTTTGTTACGCGCTGGCTCTCAGCATCAGTATGCATCTTGAGCTTGGAGATGGTGGCCTCAAAAATAGAGCGATGAGCAGCCAGAAGTGCTCCTTCTGAAGTCAGAGCTTCAGGAAAGAAAGAATCAGTTGAAAACTGAGTAGCGGGGGCAGCAGAAGAAGAGATACGACGAGTATAGGAGCGACCCGCGTCAGTTTCAGCTTGGAAAATTTGAGCCTCTATGAAAGCCTCAACATTGATGAATGCATTCCTCAGTCAAAATTGCGCTCAATCCAGACAATTCGATCTTGTACTAGAGAGTAAGAGTATCGATAAAACGATACTGGCGCCATGTCCAGAGGCGCTGGCAGAGAGGGATGAGAGTAGGGTGGTTGAAGAGATCAGGGAAAGTGGAGCTCAGGTGTTGGAAGGTTTGGAGCTCAAGGTTGTTTAGGTAGATTTGGGCGGGGGATGAAAGCACTAAGGCTTGAGTTTCAGAAGGGGTGGAGGTGGAGGCATGTTGGTTGGTTTCTGAACGGGGGATTTCAGTAGGGTTAGATTCTGAAGAATTAGTTCCAGTACGTTCAGAAGACAATGTTGCATTAGTTGGCTGTGCAGCATTTCCAGGTTCTTTTGATGAAATAGAAGGTTCAGTAAGAGGAAATGCTTTGGTCGAGGCTTTGGTTGGTGATTTGGTTTTGGAGAGGGAGGTTGTCTTGGAAGGTGAGATGTCTATGATGATTGGTGGGGGTTGAATATCTGAAGGGTTGATGGTGGTGATGGGTTCAGGGTTGGGGATAGATTGGCGAGGGCGTTTAGAGAGGGTGAATTGGTCCTGGAGGTCCTCATCAGTGGATGAGTCAAGAACCTCCTGAAGGATAGGTTGGGAAGTAGGAGGGGATGAAGGTTTCTCTGCACAGAGAATAAGGCGCTTGGACGGATTGCGCTTCCTCTTAGTAACCTTGGGAGGAGATAGAGGTGGAACTTCAGGAGTGTCTTCAGTTTCCTCCTCTTCATCATATTCTTCCACTGCGTGGATGGGGTCTGTTAGGTATCTTATTCTGGTGTTATTTTGTTTGTTGAACCTAAC
>JAPKLX010001586.1:0-19657 GCA_026898415.1 Leonotis leonurus | reverse complement strand
ACGGAGACTGAGAACGTGTCACTACGGTGTTTTCCGAGCAAGCATGGGAAGGAGTCGTGACTCAACCACTGATGCAGAGGCTGCAGGGTGACGACTTCGCCGCAGACACCGACTTCCGTCTAGGCCGCGAAGGAGCAGCGACGCAGCAGCATGGTTGTGGAGGAGTAGAAACGTGTCGGACAGCTTCGAACCACCTCGAACAGCTCCGGACAGACCTCGGACAGCTTTCGAACCACCTCGAACAGCTTCGGAGCTATGTAGCGACGTTGGCAAAGTGGCGCAGCGGCGGCTAGATTGAGATGTCGCATGCTCGAAGGAGAGGAAATAAACTCTTTCAATTAAGAACAAATTTAATAAATAAAAAGTAATTAAGTAAAGAAAAAGGAAAAAGAAAAGTAAAAGTAAGAGAAGAAAGAGGGGAGGGGAAGAGCAGAAGAGGGACGTCTGGGGGGGGGGGGGGGGAGAAGTTGTGCAGGAAAATAAAAGGGAAGAGAAAGAAGAAGAAGGAAAGGGTTTGGGCTAATACTAATCATTCGGGCCAAGCCTAATTAAAGTGTTGGGCCGGACAATTTTTATTCTATGGGCTAAACTCAATAAAAGAATAATTAATTATTATGGCTAATAATATGAGTTAAAATTTACTTATGATCTAATTTAATTGTATTTTTTTAATTAAATACTTGAACTAATGTTATGGTTAATTTAATTAATTTTAGTTAACTAAATTATTAAGGTTTGATTAATAATTATTAATTGAGAATAATTATTTAGTTATGAATTATTAATTAATTACAAATAATTAATTAATAGAAAGATCAAGAATCGAATCTCAATGCAAATAACGATTAAAAATGGTAAATTAATATTTAAATTCTTAAATCATTATAAGATTTAATTGTCTCATTTTAAATGAATAATGATAGCTTTAATTTATTAAATGCTATAAAACGAGCTAAGATTTTCGGAGAAAATCCAAGATTCGTTTTTAGAAAATAGAATGGATATGAATCTCAAAAAGCTAATTATTAGCTTTTATATTAGATATAGAATTATTTAGATTCTAAGGTTTCTAAGTATATTATGAAGGTCAAGTACAACGTGTAACCGAAATTGCACGTGAGGATTAACACCGCTTTTCTAAACTCAAGGGAGATTTAAAGCTACGGATTTATTCCAAGAGGGGGGTTTATTTTTCTCAAAATTATGTTTGAGTTATATAAGCTCTGATATTGCAAATTGAATGTTATCCATGTCATGTTTTAATGTACGTTCAATTAAGTTTAATGCTCTGAAGTTAATCGATCGAGGTTTTCGTCTTTACCTAACACGTTAGTCGAAAACTGTGTACACGATGGGTAGTAGTGCAATGGGTTGATCTCCATTGTGTGCTGCTGTAATGTTAATGGGATTCTCTGGGTTTCGACCCGAAATCCAAAAGCAGAAAGGGATTCTCTGGGTTTCAACCCGAAATCTAAATGCTCAATAGACTCTCTGGGTTTCAACCCGAAGTCTGGATGTAAATGGGCTCGACAGTGGCAAGAGGTCCGGGGCCAAAGTATGAGTAACTTTAGAACGTACATAACTGTGCACAACGAATGAAAATGATAAATGCTTTAACATGGTTAGAAGTACTTTGTGTTTTGAAACCTTCTAAGGTATGTTGTTCATGAATGGATAAAAATGTTTATATTTTATAAAACTATTTATAAAATGCATAGCCCACTGAGTACACTAGTACTCAACCCACAAATTATTTTCAAATGTTTTCAGGTTAAGTGCCGGTGGTGACGGGTTGAGCTGAGGCGGTGTTGTTGTCATCTGGTTGATTTTATGAATTGCTTCCGCTATGATATTATCTTTTGTCAAGTATAGCTCGTCTGTTGATCTATAACTTCTATTGACTTTGGTTATGTTATTCTATTCGATATAATTAGGATTTGAACCTCAATTTCTGTCATCGAATAGCTTTTTGCATTGATATGAATTGTGAGTCTTCTCGCTTATCAATTAACGGTTATGTTTGATGTATTATTCGGGTTTCTTTCCAAGTCAAGCATGCCCCCCCCCCTTCTTCCTCGCTTCTTAAATCCCACCCCTAGTCGCACCCCGGCTTACGGGCCTTCTTTCGGGAATTGGGGCGTGACACGTATGTGAACCACACAAAAGGAAACTAAATAATAAGATTACAAATTCCAATTCAATGTTCCCGATTAGAATTGGGGTTAATTAATTCTAGATCCAACACAAGAATAGTCTCTCGGTCTATTCTAGCGTTTAAGGTGAATTAAATGTTGATCAAGCATCTAATTCCATTCGAGTTCAAGAATTTATCAACAAGCATGCAAGAATTGAGATATCAATTGAAAAACTAGAACATCTAAACCCTAGATAGAGTTTTAAGCACTCATGGAGATTGGAAATAAATCAAGGAAGAATTCCATGGATAAAATCACTTACTAAATTAAATCCAAGATCCAAGGGTAATTGCTCTTCAATTCGTTGGAAGTAGCGTTCTAATCTAGGAAAAAACAATGAAAATAGCTTTCTAAAGAAAATAATATGAGAGAGAGTACTTCCTAATAATTGCAAATATCTAATTAAACAAGGGAAAAACGTGATCTTAATTCGCGCGCAGCGGTGGCTGGTGTTCCAACGCGCGCTGCGCGCTGCATTCTGTCTTCATTTCTCGTCGGGCCAACGCCCGCTGGACCCGACACTCTGTTGGCCCCAGCCTTCTACCCGATGGTGGCCTCCACCCCAGCGCGTGCTGCACGACCAGCGCCCACGGGGTGGCCTTGTTTGCGTCGAGGCTCGCCCGGCTCGTCTCCCGCACCTCTGGCTTGACCCCGGCTCATCCGATATTCTCCTCACTACCGAATTGCACTCCTTGGGCACCATTTCCGACACAATTTCACCACCTACATCAACTCCACGACAAAGTATACCTCGACATAAAAACGCATCAAACAAGAACCAAAACGAACAAAAAGAGAATAACACGAGACATGAAACACAACTAAAACACGAATAAAAATATACTAAACAGATATACTTGATAAATGTATCTCACTTGAGATTTATTTGAAAGTTTCAACGAGAGGTCGGACCCGCATCTCGAGAACGAAGCAGTCACCAGTCAAGCACAATGGGACAACTAGGCTGCCCTTACTTTTCAAACACTAGCTGACTATATATATAAAAGTCAACTAGAAAGCCTGGTTGATTAAAATCTGCTCTACCTCTAAATAAATTATTCTCTATGTCTCATTCAAGATGACCCCCTTCTTTTCGGCACGCAGACCAAGATAATCCTCTTCTTTTTATTTACCCAATACACTTAAAGCAAAAAAAATATTACTATAAAAGAAAATGAGCCATTTTCGTGGGAAAGACGAAAACGGCAAAAAGAGTCATTTTGAGTGGGATGAAGATATTAATTGCAATGTTTTAGTATTTAAATACAAAAATACATCCAAAAGAAATATTAAAAAAAAGCGAAAAATATATAGCTAAGCTAGGTGAACATATGATAATATAATTAAATGGCATTGTAAGGTCAAAATATCACACCCTCCTACTCCATTGCGGCGGATTAATACGTCCACAAATAATATGATATGTTCTGTTAATAAATATTAATTCTTTTAAATAATTTTAATAATTTTCATTTTCTAACTATAATTTATTGATTAAGTTATCATTTAATATTATTTAATATAAAATTAAAAAAATTATAACTATTTGTATGTTAATATGATACTAGTATGTGCACCCGTGCAATGCAATGCACAAAGAATAAAAAAATAATTAATACTCTTTTAATTCTAAAATCTATGTTGTAATATAATCGGTACAATTTTTAAAAAATATATAAAATATATTTTTAGTAGAGAAAGAACCATCAAATAGAATATATGTGATATTTAAAATGTTGTGTGTTTTGTGTATCTATATTTAAAAAATAAAAAAATATATCTTCGTAGATGAAATAATTATTACTTAATTTGAATAATAATTAATTGATTTAGTATAAATTAAATTATAATAAATTATATAATAATAATAAAATGATATAATTATGTATTTCACGATTCATACACGTCTAACATTCAATTTTTAGTGTAAAATGATTTGGTTTCACCAAGTTGTCCCATTGTGCTTAAGGTCATTTTAGGTTGGGTCGGACTAAAATCAATAAGATTTTTATATTCACGGTCCATATCTGTCCATTTTTAGGTTAGTTGAATAATTCTGACTCTAGTCATCAATTTTAGCAAATGAGTTAAATGTGATATAAATGAATTAATAAGGGAGTATTATCAACTTCCAATAAATTGTTATTCATTTTCTCATTATGTACATTAAAAAAATAATTTAATTTAAAATATATTATTATTTTCGGAATTTGAATCCTTAATTTATGATTGACAATTGAGTTGTTTGTAATGGATGTATTTGTGTAAAAACTACACATCAAACTAATGAAATGAGTAATAATTTAATAGAAGTTAAAAATAATTTTTAATTACTATACATGTACATGATTTGATAACAATATAATATATACAATTTCTTATATATATAATAAATGTATATATTGAATTTTTTATGATTTTAACTTTTTTATATTAAATTTGTTTATTGCATACCATATATCAAATTAAAGCTATTGTTAAGATTTTTAATTTAAAATGCATATGTATATGATTATGTAAAATAAATTGGAAGATTTTATAAAAATAAAACAATAGCAAGAAGAGTAAGAATGGTTATATTTAAATGTATTTATTATTTTGGTAATTTATAATAATAATAAGCTGTGAATGGATGTACGTATGTTTTGTAAACTCTATATTAAAAAAATAATTGTAATCTAAATTTTAACGCTAAAAAGTTAGCCTTAAAAACCTTTTTTAGATTATGTAGCAAACATCCAAATTCTCAGGAGATATATATAATATTAAACTCATATAATTAAGTTTGGGTTTAGAAGCAACAAGTAGTGGAAGTAGAAGGAAGGGCCTACGCGCATATACCACAACGAATATAAATAATTGTCTCCAAAAATAAATATAAAAATAGTATAATGAGATACTCATACGACCGACCAAATGGAATGGAATGTGCAAGCGCTTTTCCATCTAATTTCCTCTTCCACAACTCTATTGCTTTACTATATATATAAATATATGTGTTTATAATCCTACCTTAACTCATTTTTATTAGACTATACATTTAAACTTAATTCTCAAATTCTCTCTTGCTTCCATTGATATATTTATTTATATCATCTTCTTTAATTATTTTCACCAGGCAGGCAGGCAGGCATGCTAGCTTGGTTGTTGCCGTGTTCAACTGTTTTGAGAACCTCCTTTAGAAGGGTGCAAATTATTAATTAACTTGTACTACTATTCATCTTATAATAGTAGTACTAAATTTGATTTTTCAGCTTTGTCCCAACTCCTAAATATTCAATTATTCCTTTTCTTTATCACAATTTTTATTCAGTTCCCAATCTAATACTAATATTAATATCATCACTCAAAATTATGGTAGTACTATTTTCTTATCCATTCGCCTATTTTGTGGCTATAATTAAGTTGGTAAGCAGCTAAATATTATTCTAGCTTTTACTATCCTACATGCACATACATATATACATATTTGGTGCATTTAACACTACAAAATTATATCTTCATATAATTGATAGATGTAATATAATTAATTAATGTGTTATTTATATATGAAACGGAAACTTAAAAATGTAAGGTTTTTATTTAAATTAAATGACTTGATTCGGACAGATATATTACTCCATATTGATCGAATTGATATGAATATAACTAGGTTATTTCAACATTCAAGGTACGTCAATCCATGATGCCAATATTAATACTCCAGTTTTCATCAAACTCATTATAGAACCAAAACATAATTTTACTTGGCCGATCGAAAATTATATATAGTACGTGCTAATGAAATTACATAAAAATAAAAATATCAAAATGCATAATATAGAAAAGGTTAAATTGCATTTAACTAGATGAAGCACGTTATAAAACATAATTAATAATTAATTAAAATTAAGTGAGATCCAAACTTCTTCTCCAACCCCATCACCTACAAATTCCAATATTCACATTAGATCTTTATATAGTCAAATCATATTAAACCATAATTATTCTCATCACATTCCCATTAACTTCTTGAATCTTGACACTTAATTACAACTGTTTAGTAATATAATTTTTTATTTTGACCCTTTGAAATTGACTTTTTCCCCCTTTAAATACACTTCTTCATATTTCAAATCTCTTCAAACTAAAACAAACTAACACCTCTCTCTCTCTCTCTCTCCATTATCTTCACACGCTTTTAATTTCTCTCTTCAAAATGGGAAATTACGTATCCTGCACTCTCTCGGGACCGGTGGGAAGGGCATCGGGGAAGGGTACGAAGGTAATTTTGCCCTCCGGAGAGCTCCGGCCGATCCTCGAGGTGACGAAGGCGGCGGAGCTGATGCTGGAGGTGCCGAATTCCTTCGTCGTCAACACCAAGTCTCTGCACATCGGGAAGAGATTCAACGCTCTGAACGCTGACGAGGATCTGGAGATGGGGAATGTCTACGTGTTTTTTCCGATGAGTAGGGTGAACGCGGTGGTGACGGCGGCGGACATGGGGGCGCT
This sequence comes from Leonotis leonurus, assembly GCA_026898415.1. NCBI lineage: Eukaryota > Viridiplantae > Streptophyta > Magnoliopsida > Lamiales > Lamiaceae > Leonotis > Leonotis leonurus. The sequence continues at coordinate 12,971 of JAPKLX010001586.1, read as the reverse complement.
TTTCCTCGCGGCGAACTCCTCCGCGAAGAGGATGTCGCGGGGAAACGCGAGGATTTTACCGGCGGAGTGCGGTGGCGGCGATATGCAGATTGTGAGGAGCGCTGCAGCCGAGAAACGGGAGGCGCCGGAGCTGAAGATTTTGGAGGATATTGAGGAATTGTCGGCGGCGGAGTTGAAGCATAGGCTGTCTATGTGCAGATCGAAGAAGCCATTGCTGGAGACTATTGTTGAAGAGCCTGCTTTCATTAGATGAGGACGATGATCGATGCTTCATTTTCATCAAAAGGAAACCAATTAATACTTAATACTACTATATAAATACATATTTCTTTTAATATTTCAAGTTTGCTCTTTCATGTTTAAGCGAAGAGAAACTTGTTTCTTTTCTTTCTTTTCTTTTTTTTTTTTTTTGTCATTCCTATTTTTGATTTTTTATTTCATAAACTGGGATTATACGTAGTTGCAAAAATGATTGAATACTTGTGTGCAAAAAGATATACTTTAATTGGTTATTCTCTTGCTTATGCTTCACTTGATTGAAATGATTTCAAAATCACATAATTCTTTTCCTTTTCAGTATATAAAAGAAATCACATAATTCCGTTATCAGCTAATTCATTTCAATTAAATAACATACCATTGATTAAAAATAATTAAATATATGAATTTTTGTACAAGAAAATAAATATGAAACAATACAGTAAGGCTTTTTATTGTTGAATTGATACGTTAGAATAATTAAGGGAAGCAACAAATAACATATATAGTAGATCACAAAACAAGTCATGTTATTAGTGACATTTGTCGTATAAAATTGAGTAACCGAATTCGATCACAATCAATCAATCACCCTTTATCTAGTTGGAAAATTTACAGTCCGATAAAGAAATAACAGATGATTCTGACGGAAACTATTACAAACTAGAATTATAAAACTGAAAATAGAAGTATAAGCGGATAGTCCTCTATCCACAAGACGAATTACGCCATGTTAGTGCTCTTGGATTGACGCAACGTCTCCAAAAATGGAACGATTTTCGTCTCGGAGTGTAGCAACACCGCAAACAGACCGAGCTTCGACGAACTGAACAAGATTAAGAACAGGGCTTCTTGAGATGCAAAACGAAGTTGTTGTGCTGCAATATGGTAGTATGCAAGAATATTTTTCGTGTGCATGGAATGCATGCTAGAGTAACATGTTTATATGTCCATTCACACACATGAGTGCTTGTAGGAATTGATGGCAATAATGCTCATTTAAGCCATATGACGTTATAGGAGATACAAATTGATGACAATTGATGGCACATTAAACCCTTCAATTTGGACATGCCTTTGTCCACATTCATCTAAGCTAATATCACAAGAACATTGACTAATGCCAATGTATAAGGTCAGCTCATGAGGTTAGATCATCAAGACAAGGCCAACTCATTGGGGCAGGTCACTGACACGGGCCGTGGGCAGGAGGCCACTAGCACAGGCCGTGGCACAGATCATGGGGCAAATCACATGCACAAATCACAGACATAGATCATGGCACAAATCATGACATAGACCATTGGCACAAATCATGTCACAGACCACTGACATAGATCCAGATCATGGCACAGGCCATGTGCCCAGGCAGCGTGACATCGAGCTACGGACCAGCGGCACAGCTCGTGGCACAGGCACCAAACGATCTTCAAGGCGTAGGCACCACAAAATCTTCATATTTATCTCTCTTTGAGAGTATTTCTTGTCATTCAGTGCTCAAATGGATGTTAGAATTTGCATGAGCCTCAATTCCAACTCACTGATAGATTCACCTGTCATCTGCAAGAAAGAGTCAAACTTCTGGCATTCGAGAGTTAATTTATTCTCCTTGATTTCTTCTGAACCTGCACTAATTTGCTCGAGAGTTTCCCACATTTCCTTTGTTGTGTCACAATGTTGAACGTGGACCAACATGGGTCTTTCCAGGGTTCCTAAGATGATATGCTTAACATAATCATTCAGTCCAGCGATCATCTTCTCATCGCTTATATATTCATTCTTGGATTTAACCATCAGTCCATCTCTTGCTCATCTCTGGAGTCTGTGGTTGTCGTAGGGTATTTGACCATAATCTGGATAAGTCCTGTGGTGATGACTTCTCACATCATAATGTGATGTGCCTTCTGGAATGAAGACACTTTGTATCTCCAGTAATCATAATCTTCAATGGAGAACATGAGTAACATAATAGTGTTTTCCATGATGAAGGTAGATATGCACGTGGACAGTTAAGATTTCTGAAAGATTTGTTTAAAAATAATGACCTTAAACACACTTGGGTTTGGAGACAGTGGTCGTAAAACACACTGCTCTGATACCACTTGTTGGTCCGAATACGAGTGCTCTGGTGTATGAGGGTGAAGAATACACCAGTTTGAAAATATTTCAAATTAAGACTAGTTTTTCAGTGAGTGATACAATACTGAAGGGATGTAACTTCAGATTGGATATAACTTCAAGTAGGAATCCTACAGTCTACACCAAGTGTTGAACTGATGGACTAATAACTTAAGCTTTGCAGTGCGGAAGTATTCAGTTGATATGAATGATGGTCAGTACTGAAGTAATGTAAGGAATGAAAGTAAATAGTGTAAGACATATGTTTGGTTTGCGTGGTTCGGAGATAAAAACTCCTACGCCCACGATTCTCAAAGTGATTCGAGGGTTTCCAACTAAGTGGATAAGTCTTACAATGATCAAACGTGAGAGGTTAGATTTACAATTGCTTCTGGTCATTTCTAGCTATAACTCTACGACTAATGCTAGAACGATTCTTCGGTTACAAGTTCTATCGCTAAGAACACACTTTGAAAGATTACACTAACGTTTGAGTGTTATAAGATGTGAAAGTTTGAGAGCAAATTGAACTTAAAGCGTATGAAAGTTTGAGAGCGTTTGAATGTTTGGTAATCGATGTCTTGAACTGACGAAGTGTTGAAGTATTTATAGGACTCTCTCAAATAGTAGTGGTTGAGAAAAAGAGCGTTCGAGACCTTGAATTTTCTTCGCGTTGGAGTCTTCGTCCTTTTTGCCATTTTTTGTGCTTGCAACTTGGATTTTGTTCACCTATTATGAGATTTTTACCAAAAGAGGTAATCTCTATTTGTAGTGGTTGACTAGCTTTAGTACATAGACTTCTGAGTAGCATTAGTTAGTGTAGGACTTCAGAGCTCGGGAAATGTATAATTCAACATCTTTGAGTCTACAATACAATCTTTAGGATGATCTTCAGTAGACTTCCTTCAGAATTGACTCTACGAAGTAACACAAGTTAACTTCAGTGGTGGTCTTGTCCTTCAGTTTGGTGTTCTACAGTTTGATATATCTGTAAACTAAACTCCTTAACATATGAGTTTTTAGAATAAAGACTTAGACGAGTAATATGATTTTGAACTTAAACCATCTTTTAGGGGGGTTGAAATTTGAATCAAAACTCTTTATAAATATTTCCCAACATAAATTTGAATCATTCGTATTTTTATCAATGAATACAATTATTATTTTTTTACTATATCTATAAATAACTAAATCCTTAAATTATGGGATACTTTATACTCCCTTCATTTTATAAAATATGCATTTGACACGATGCAAGTCTTAACAATCGAGATAAATTTTATATAAAAAATAAAAAGAAATAATTTAAAATGTGATATCTAAAAATATTGGAAAAGGCATATAAAACCATAAATTCCATATTTTAAGCGATAATATATTTTAAATAAAATTCATATAAAAACTATCATTATAATTATATCATTAATCTAAATAATTTAACAGTCAAAATTTATTTTTAATTATCTTATAAAAAATTATTTTTATTTAAATATCCTCATATATATATATATATGTATGTATTCATTGATAATAATCTAATTAAAACTAGTAGGTAAATAATTAAACAAAGAGAATTTAGAGTAGAGGTTGAGCAGTCTATATATACTTGAGCTTGAGTTGACAGTATGCGATGCGAGTGTGACTTTTAAAATGATGCCTTAACAATATAATTAATACTAAATGATTATTAATTAAGCAATTAGCAACAGCTAGCAAGACTACATCTTTGTTATATATGTGAAATGTAATTTAGTGTATTTGTTTACTCATGTAATAAAAGACACACCTTACATAGTTACATGAAAGTTGTTTGAATGATTCTAGACTTGTAGTTGTAGTTGATAAATTCTTTCTAAGACTGACTCAGTAATGATCAAATAGAACTTTCCATTTGAAAAAACTGAATTTCCCTTTACATCTTACGCGCTTCTGTTCTATACAAAAATATGTTCTCACTCTAACAGACTCACTTATCCAAAAAAAAAAGTACTATTAGTATTATTAAGTACAAGACCCTATTATTTATTTGCATAACAAATCATTTATGTTCAAACTAGTCCTATCCTACACAAATTAATCTGAACACCATTATTTACTATTACTAGGAAAAATAAATCCTCCCTTCTTCCCAACAATTTTAGATCTTTTAATTAAAATTGTAAATATTTTTCAATTAAAAACGCCAAAATTAATGGAGAAAGGGACTAATACAATAGACGTGGATTTGCTATATAGGCCTCAATGGATCAAGAAGCTCACTTATTCACATTCATCATTTATCAGTATTATATTAATATATTGAAACGGAATTTTAATAATTATTTTTTCCTTCAAAATTTAAAAAGGAACTTAATTTTAAAATATAGTTAAATGTTTAATATTATCATCTTAATTATTTAATCATTTCTTCAATATATTACTACTTATTCTTTGATTTTATTATTTCTTTAATTCTTAATATTTATTATGTTATTTCATATTGTATGATTAAAAAATATAGATCAGGTCAACATATTTATTTCAACTTCTATATTTTATATATTCAATTTTGGAGGATATAATCTTACATGTTTGAAGGATTTTGATTTAAGGTGAGTGAGAAAATGATTATACTTTAACTTATAACATAATTTATGAAAATATATAATACAAATTGTTTGTAGTAATAATCTGTATTTTTATTTATAATATAATTTGTTAATGTCTGATTCTATTTTTAAAATACAATTTAATCACGCGATAATAAAATAAATATCACATCGCGCTGAGTTACAATACTATTATGAAGAAAAATATAATATCAATAAATTTAAGATTTAATATAAAACTAGTGATTTTCAACATATGCATTTAATATATTTATCTAATATATTGCACGTGGAAAATTTGAGAATGTGAGCATTTTACATGCAAACCTTTCAAACTATTTGACAATTCTAAAGAAATTCCAATATATGGACAACTATTGTAATACATTTCAATATTTAAATAAATCAAATAAGAGAGAGAAATATATAATGTCTCAAGGTATAATTTTTATGTAAATACAAGAAGAGCAGAGAGATACTTTTGGTCAACTAATACATTAATTTATTGACACCTCTGTCAAAGTATCAATATAATATACCTTCATCTATTTTCATAAAATTCGATTTTTATTTTCCATTTAGTAATATAATCGTAATCGTTATTTTGTGGAATTCGAAACATTTTTTTAACATCTTGTAATATAAATTTCATTTATACTCATCGTTATTTTATGAAATTAAGTTGATACTTTTACATTGTTTAACAAAATCTCAATTTCCTCAAAAATAAAAAAAATACAAAAATAAAAAAATCAGTGTCCAATCTTTAAAATATCTTCTACTCATAATCTATCCTTAATTTAATGATTTTAATTTTATCTATGTCATTTCTCTACTAATGTTGCTAAACGTTATCTAGATCTATATATATGGTATCCAATTAAAAGTATAATTTAAAAAATAGTTACAATGTTAAATTATTTGTCAAACCAAAATAAGGCCATAACTCATTATAAAATAAAAATGTTATGAGGCTATGGGCTCCTTTAGTATCATAGTTTAACAATTTTTAACAAAAGTAGTTTAAACAATTATTTTTAAATAAAAGAATAGAAAACGATCATGTTTTAAATTATTTCTTATAGATAAAATATAAATTTAGAGAAAACAAAACAAAACAAAAATGTTTTCGTGAAGAATTAAAGGCTCTGTATATTGTAATTGAAGAGATGTTAAATTACCAAGGTAATTAGAAGATATAATTTGAAACTTGAAATAAAGTTCATCTTTCAGCAGAACTAGTTTAGCACCCATGCCATGCACGGAAAGATATTATTATTGTAAATAATAATATTATTAAATTATAAATTATGAAAAACTATTTTTTTAATATGATAAACATTTTGGGAAAAAAAAATTATACATAACATTTTCAGTCATAGTAGATCGATCTTCATCAACAATACATACTAAAATTTTCAGACCTTTGCGACTTCTAACTATTGAAAGTGCAACATAAAGTTGTCCATGACTAAAATCATGATTTCTTTATAAATAATTCAATATGTGAAAGAGATTGACTTTTACTCTTATTGATAGTCAGTGCATAAGATACTATCAAAGAAAATTGTGGTCGTTGAAATTTGAATGACAGTCTTGTATATGATGGAATCAATGACAATCAAGGTATCAAAACTTTATCTCCTACATTATGTCCACTCAAAAATTTTCCTTCCAACACATGATAACCAAACTTTGTTATAACTAATCTAGTCCCGTTACACAATCTATTACTTGAATCAGTGTTTTTCAACAACATCACTACCTACTTTAAGTAGTAATTCATGGTTAGGAGTATCAAAGCATTTCAATCCATTCAGGAATTCTGGTGTATGGACAACATCCAATGAATTTGAATTCGCATCAGATTTCATAATGCTATCTGAACTAAGACATACTTAACCACCACATGAGTTCAATAAAATCATATAAATCAACTACATCCAAAGTAGAAGCAAACACGATCTTCCAAATATGAGAAATCTTCAACATTATCTCCATACATTGGATATGTGTTGAAAACAATATCATGCAATGGATCGCCAAAACTCGATAGTAAGATATCAGGAGGAATTTGTATGGTAGCATCATTGTTCGGACATTCAATTTCTCCATCTTCAATATTTGCTACCCAATTAGAAAATTCTTATAATTCACTAATTTATGTATTGGAATAAACATTCTGGAATCCCATATTTTTCGTCAAAGTAAAAAAATTATATTACCATTTACAAATTGATTTGGAATTGATGATGATGTAAAATTCTTATTGTTATTGGTAAATGCTGAAAGCACCTTGTTATCCACTAATGAATTGAAATTGAAACGCGAAATTTTCGTAGAAGGTTCACCTGCAATATAATAATTTTAAAACTATTAAAAATATAAAACATAATATCAATTTAATATGCAGTACACTCAACTTAACCATCAAAATAAATGTTAAAGGCAAAGACATATTATTTCATATACGAAGTGCTGTTTATTTTATTTTTCCTTCAACTAACTTAAAAGAATGGAAAAACTTCAAAAATATACATATAAATAAAAGAAATTGATCTATTCAAACATAATTTAATAAAATAATTTCTCAAAAATATTCAGCTATTTTAATAAAAAGTTAATTTACTTTCTTTATCAAATATTTTGTCCAATGGAACAGTATAAATGAATCTATAATGAAATTAAATTTATTTTCATAAAATAATTTTAATTATTCGGATTGTGTCATATCAATATATATGTGTATATACACACACATTTATATAAACATGATATCATTTTTTCATTTTTTCATTAATATGAAAATACTACAAAATAATATATAAATTAGTATAATAATACTACAAAATTATTTGATTCAAAATAGAAATAAAAATATTCAAAAATTATATTGTGATCTAAGTCTAACTTTGCTAATAAGCGTAATTACTAAATCAAATTAAACATTTAATATTTAGTACATAAACAATTTTTAAGACTATATATTTTAATCAATTAATATAGTGGGAGTATGTAAAGTGAGAGTAAGTAAATATATTTTTAATTTAGCATTTTTTATTGTTTTATTTTTTTTCTCTTTCTATCAATGAAAACAACTTTATTAGCACACAAGTTTTGTAGGGAAAATGACATTTTTGTAATTATTGAGAAAACACAGCTTTTCAGAAGTACTAGTTTGTGCACCCGTGCTATGCACGGGAATATGTTATTCATCAATAATTTATGCATATAGATATTTAAAATAATTGAAAATGATGTAATCAGATAATAATCGGTGGTTTTAGAACCTTAATCATAAACGATGGTTCGATTTCAAATCATGACTGTGTAGAGGACGGTTCAGTTACAATTTTAAAATTTTGAAACCATGATCAGCGATCCAAAACAGTAACTTCGATTTATTTTACTCAATTCAATTTATTTCTTGTTTGTAAAATGTATTTTTATATAATTCATAATAACACATTAAAACTTATGAATATATTAATAATAAAATAAATTAAAAATCAAAATTTAATTTTGGAATTTGGAAATTAATAAAACTTTGTGATTTTATATAATAATATAATAATATTAAAATTTTATTTTATAGTCATTCTAATTTTAAAATTAACAAATAAAACGACATTAAAAATCTGAAAAGTTAAATGATAATATAGATTATTACGTAATCATAATAATAAGAATTTTTAAATTGTCATATATATTAGTATTAATTTTTTGGATAGTTCATAAATATAATTCTAGCCGTTCTATACGGTTCGATTCCAAATCGTGAACTATCTTAAAAATGATTTGGTTCTGATTTTGAATATTCGAAGGAGTTAGATTCCATACTACAATCATGAACACTTCTATTTCTATAATTTTATAAATTTTAATTGGTTTAAATACTAATAATAATTAATTGATCATATAATAAAATTAACATAGTCATATTTATAAGTGTTATAATTTTTAGTTGTTTGAGCAATTTTTTAATTAATATTGATCTACATATAATTTATCTCACAAAGAGTTGATTGTACTAAAAATATCTCTCATTGTGTTAACTAAAAATAAATATGAACAATTCATATTTTTATATTATATTATTTTTTTATTTTTTTATATTTAATAAAATAAAATAATTTTAAATATTTTCTCTAAAAATATTAAGACATCAATTAAAAAAAAAACTTTATAATGAGCTTCTATGCATGGTCTCAATTTATAATGGATTGAGTTTCATCGTTTTTTGTGAGTGTGTCGTGTATTGGTCATAAAAGATTATTTTAGTGGCTAGTAAAGATTGAAGAGTGGTGGACAAAATTTGAGTTGTGGACATTAATAATGATTTTAAAATAATTATTAATTTGATAAATTTAAATTAAATGTGTCACCAAAGTAATGGACTTGATTAGTTAGTTATCCGATTTAGTTTTTAAATATAAAAAAAATGTTAATTATGTTTTTATTGGTAAATGTAATTTATTACTCCATCCGTCTCACTAAGCTTGACACCTTTATTTTCGGCACAATTATTAAGGAAAATGTATAAAGTAGTATAAAAGTTATAAAGGTGTTAGGGTCCACACTTTTTTAAAGAGATAATTTTTACTATTTTTGGAGTGTGCTAAGCTTAGTGGGACGTCCCCAAAAGAAAAATGTGTCGGGGACAGAGGGAGTATATAATAGTAAATAATTGTAAAATCTGTATATTAGTAAATAATTGTATAGTTTGGATTTACATAATTAAATAGTTTTTCATCATAACTTTATGAGATCATATATTCATCTATTTAATTTAATTATAAAATATTTTTGTATTTTTAAATGTCATAAGATAATTTACTGTTATTAGAATTTTTATTTTCAATTTTTTGTATAATTAAATTATTAATTAATATATAATATTTAAATTATTGTTGCTGATGAAATTATTATTGTTTCCTTAATTGGAACTACAATTCATTACAATTTTAATTTTATTTTTAAAAACTCTTAAAAATTAGGGACTTAGTAGTAATATTTAAATTATGAATGCTAGTGAAATTAAAACTATTTATACAAATGCTACTACAAATTACATTATTTTTACAATTTTTTAGATCTTCTTCATTTAGTGCATTTTTAATTGATAAATGTAATTATCTTTGATTTCCTAAGTATGTGTATAGTTTATATTTGGATAATTTTTAAGTGTTCCAACATCATTTTATTAGACTATTTATTTTTTATAATTTGTAAATATTTTTATGTATTTATAAATAACATCAAGTACTTTAAAATATTTAGATTTTTTTTTTGCAAATCAGTTTAATAGTTGATTAATATATAGTAATATTTGAATATTGGTTGGAAATGAAATAATAAGTAATTTTACATTGAAATACGTTGCAATTTTTAGAAATTTTGCTCTTTGAATTATGATTGCTACTAAATTGAAGTTAATTATAAAATTACCATTGAAATTGATTTTAAAAAATAATTTGCAATTAATTTGAAATTTAATGCTTGGTGTTTTATATAAATAGATTAATAATTAATATATTAATCATGTAATTACTAATACAATTGAAATATAAAGTATTTACAAAATTTACATTGAAATTAAAAGTATTTATAAATGTCATTAAATTGATTTGTAATTGATTTCAAATTGAATGTTAGGTGTTTTATATATATATATAGATAAATTGGCGAAAAGAGAATTGAGTAAAACATAAATATTAACCTTGTTTTCACCTGTTATAGGTTCTAATTTTAGTTCGCTCATTTATTTTGATTTGTAGTTATAATTTAATTGTTGTTATTATTATTATTTTATATTTTAAAGGTTATAAATGTAATTATGTATGTTATTATGATTATAATCGCAATACATTTAATAAAATTATTTTTACTTATATCTCTCTCATACATAATACGTCACGACCCACCTTTACTAGGGATAGCAAAGTCGGGGAAAATCGTGACTAAGGGAGAAAATATAGAACCGGAAAAAGAAATAGGGACTAATACAAAAGTGAATATCTGATAAGTGCTTCGAAAGAGAATAATCCATAACCTGAAAGTCGGTACTAGATAACCGATATCAAAATACATAGTTCATTGTTTAATACGGAATGCTAATCTGAGTGTCTGTAGCGGAAATTGGATCAATTTCTAAGTTTACATGTATGAAGACATGCAAACCGCCAAGAGTTACTACTAGATGACTTCGACAAAACATTCGCTTAGCACTCCTCCTTTCATCACAGCTCAACCTGCACATTTATAAATATATACAGGGTTGAGTACAAAAGTACTCAGTAGACACATGCCAAAATCGCATTCTTACATATATAATTGTCATTGCCATATCATAGTGAAACATAGGGATTTTATCTGAAAGAAACCTATGTTCAATAAATTCTTTTGTGGGATCTAAAATTTTGACAGCGCTGTCTAAGTTCTTTAGTAATCTACAATATCTGTAACTTCTGTGTGTCGGGAAGGTGGCCACCTCCCACGGACACTTGACCGGCCAACCCGCTAAGATGACTCACGGTCCATGTGTACACTAGTCCGAGTGGGGTTACTAACCCACTGGGACCCGAATTCGATTTTCATAATCATAGCAGATATGTATCATACAAAAATATAAATATTTTTGGCAAGACAATACTTCACAAAATTTCAGTTCAATATCTTTTTGAAACGAAATATAAACTGATACAACACACATAATTTTAGTTGTATAACAAAGCCTACCTCGATGAGTTTTTCTTTTCCTTCTAAGATTAACCTCTTCCTGTCTTCGGATGCCCACTCCCGTAGTAACCTTTAAACAACTTCGTAATAAGATACTCGATTTGAGTATAGATTCTTCTTTTAACTCCTTTTAAGTGAAAATGAAAATAATATTTCATTAATTCGAGAATTAATCTCGTATCTTAGTTGTACTCATCCTTGAGTGCTTAAGATATATTTTTAAACATTCTTATATAATTCTATTGGAATTATAATCATAATTTCTCAATTTATGATCATTCTTTTATGTGATTAATTTGATATGGTTAATCAAATTAATAATAATATTCTTCCATTTAGAGTATTTTTCTTCCAAGACTTTTAATTTATTAATAATCTCATTTGGAATATTTTAAATCCTTGAGAATTATTCTTAATATCCTTATTGTCACGCCCCCATTTCACTTCTCTAAGTAAAATCAAGGGAAAACGTGACTTAAAGGAGAAATACGGATAATAAACCGAACGAAGTCGTTTACTTGACTGAAAATCGGGAAAACACCTCAGAATAAGTGATTATAACATCTTGAAATATGAAAAACTAACACAAGTCTGGAATACAAGGTTCGAAGCCAGAAGAGACAGCTAATAAGTTCTTGAATCTAAACAAAAGTCTGGCAGCGGAAACTGGATCAATATCTAGATTTATATGTATGATGAAATATAAATCACCGAGAGTAAAACATTTAGAGCTTTGACAAAACCACCGCTGAGCCTTCCACTTCGTCATCACGACTTAACCTGCACATTTATAAATATATGCAGGGCTGAGTACAATTTGTACTCAGTAGACACATGCCGAAATCACATTCGTACTGATATATTTGCAATTGCCGTAATACAGTGTAACATAGGGATTTTTGTCACTAAAGAACCTATGTTCACTAAATTCTTGTGATCTTAAAAGTTCGACTGATCAGTCTAAGTTCTGGAGTAATCATACATATCTGTAATTCTGTGTGTCGGGAAAGTGGCCACTTTCCGCGAACACTGAACCGGCCAACCCGCTAAGATGACTCATGGTTCTGGTGTACACTAGCCTCAAAAGATATAAATCTTCAACAGATACGCATCATACCAAAATACAAATATTTTCGACAATGCAATACTTCATAACATTTTAAATTCTAAGCATTTCTAAGCGAAAATCATACTTTGGTACAACGCATGCGATTTTATTTGTAAAGAAAGCCTACCTGAACTGCTTCTTCGTCTAACGATAATCTGGTG
>JAPKLX010002077.1:0-15497 GCA_026898415.1 Leonotis leonurus | reverse complement strand
TATCTTTCTGGTTGAACGAGCTTCGACTATCTGGTTTGCTGAAACCATAAAGAAGAGGTACAGAACATGTATAATACCAAGTGTGTTTTGTAAGAGCATCATCAAAACTCAGAATATTTTATGGGGTTCCCAACAATTTCCCCCTTTTTGATGATGTCAAAACCACACTTAGTCAGTGAAAACAATGTAACTTGTATCATGTTCTGGACAGATAGGTTATTTGTTATTTAAGTTAAATAACAGTAAACAATATAAGATAGTAAAACTCCATATTCATTGATGTATGAATTGCCGAGTACAGAAGATCAACAGAGAGCAAAAAAGATAAAAGATAGAAAATAAAATCTATTTAGGAAAACCATCTTGCTGCACCTCCATTCTTCATTTTCTCCCTCTGTGCCTCAGACACTAGCTAGATGCTTTCGTATATACCATCTCTCACCCTGGCATAATTTGGATCGTGGTTATCGATCTTGTAGCCTTTAATCTTTGCCAGTTGATTGATGTAATTCAGTATGTATGTCTTGTCTGGGAGATTACTGCGTGGAATTGTTGGGCAGATCATGAATTCCTTTTTTGGTGCCTTCAGCTGGATTGTGGCGTCTGCTGCTGCTGTTCTGATTCTTTGAATAAGCCCTTGATCACTGAAATTCTCCAAGTATCGATTAAAGTCTTCATCTGGGGTAGATTCAGAATATGTAGGCTCTTTCAAAAAGTATCTGTTCAGTATGAAGCCTTGTTTGACCTTTTCCCAGTCAGTTTGATCATTCTCTGGAACCCATGCATCAGTTGGTGTCTTCTTTTGCAGGGATAGGTTCCAGGAGAATGGTTTCTTCTTTTTCTTCTTGGGCTGGGTGGTTGAAGCAGATGATTGTTGCTGTGAGCGTTCAGCAGATGAAGGCGAGGAGAACGGTGTTTGAAAAGATTTCTCCTTGACTTCTTGTGCAGCTATTTTTCTTTCTCTTTCAACCTGATCTTTGTAGAACTGAGCTCTGAATACTGGATCGCAGGCTTGGTCCATACTGACCCCAAATAGCAGTAGCTCAGCTATCTGATCCCCTTCATCAACTGGTTTCTTGCCTTTGTCGCTCGGGGTGTGAGATGCTGGTTGAGCTGGTTCTGATCCGATCAGAGTGGGGTCTGGTCTCGGTGGTGTGGTTGGTCTAGGTTGAGCAGGTGCTGGTGTTTCTGTTCCAGCATCTGTTGCTTCAGATAAGCCCTTGCTGCTTTTGCCTCCCTTGCCTCCCATGCCTCCAGGGATTTCCCCCTTTTTGACATCATCAAAAATGGTCTCGATGAGTGCTCGAAGCGAGGTAAGCTCTTCAGACTTCTTCTCCATTCTATCCTCAGCATCTGCTTTGAATCCAAGCAGAAGGTTGATTGTTTGGTCAGAGGCGTCAATCTTCTTCTCCAGTCTGCTGTTCATGGTTGACAAGGTTTTGTCATAAGTTTCTTGTAATTCTTCTACAGCAGTTATGCGAGTGACTTACTGCTCGTGTTCTTCAGGGTTGGGGTAGAGAAGGTCATTTAAGACAGCGACCTGGTGTTTCCGCATCAGCTCCACAAATTTCTCATTTTCAAAATGAGCTAGTTGGGAGTGGATGGACAGGTCAGTATCTTCCTTCAGTTGAGCAGCGAGTGCACTTCCTTTCTTGTCAACAACAGCACTGATTGATTCATCTTGTTTGGCCAGCAGGTCAGCAAGCAAGGCAGTGGCCTTTTCTGCTTTTTCGTCTATTCCAGTTAGACGGAGGTTGATCTTGGCTTGACCTGCTTCATTTGCCAATCTATCATCATCGATTTTCTTGTCAAGCTCCTTCCTGACTGTGCGGAGTTTTCTTCTGATGTCTTCATCCATGTCATTAACGTACTCTTTCTGATGTTGATTGAAATCAGTGAGTATCTGTGTTGCTTTTTCTTGAATCGAGTTGCACACATCAGTCATGTGGTCTTCAACTCGCAGAGTGATGAGATTGTCGAGTTGATAATTGTTGAATGTGTTGGGCTCTCGTTCCAAAAGTTCTTCCATGGTGTAGAAGTTGACGTGTTTCTTCAGCTTCTGTGCAGCACCATGTGTGTAGATTTCATCGCTGTTCTCCCCGCCAATGTACTGGCCAACTGGTTCATCATCACCTGAGTCAAGGTCGATGATTGGTGTTTGCTGGGTAGGCTTCTTGGACTGCGCTGCTTCCTGCGCTGGTTGAGATGTCTGTGCTGGTGGTGCTGGTTCATCCATCTGGACTTCAGTTTGTGTTGGTGGCAGATCAATCTTCAAACTCTCTGCCTCTTGTTGCATGAGGCCAGAGATGAGTTGTTTGTATTCTGCTCGAATATCTTGAACAGAGGAGACTTGAAGAAGACTCAGCAGCGTTGCTTCTTCCTTCTTTAATTCATCGATTGTTTTGAGTTGGAGCAGTGCATCAAATATGTAATACTCGTTGTCCTTAACCAGCAAGTAGAACTTGACGCGCTTTGCTGCATTCAAACTCTCTGGTAAGGATTGAATACCAGGAAAGTCTTGCAGCATTGAGTGTTCTGCTTCATTCTCAAGCAGATTGATCACACTTTCTGCCTGTCGCTTCTTCTCTTCCTCCTCATCAGCGGAGTCTCCTTCCTCTTCTTCTTCACTTATCCTTTCCATTATGCTTGGAGAAGGAGTAGCTGTTCTGGCAGGAGAAAAATCTTTCTCCGGATGACTTGTTTCTGGTTGAACCTCTGCTGTTGGAGTTTCTGGTTGTTCTGTTGCTGCTTGTGTTGGTTCTTCGTCATGTTCTGGTAAATCTGATTGTTCTGCTGTTGCTGCTGGTGGTGGTGATGGTTCCTGAGCTTTCTGAAGTCTTCTCTTCTTCTGTTTTGGCAGGGAGGCAGAAGTTTCTGTCTCCACAGAACTGCCTCGTTTTCTGGCTGTCTTTTCTTTTACCACCTTCTCCTTGGAGCTTTTCTCCTTCTTCTTCTCAGCACCTTTAGTAGGTGGAACCCATGCAGGGTTAGAACTGCCCACTTCCAGTGCTGCAACTCTATGCTCTTCGTCTGGAATCTTGTTGAAAAATTGAGGCGCCAGTCCCAATAACATCTCCAGCTGGTGTTGGTCCTTGGGAATGGAGTGATTAATGTTGTACTCCTCGGCGTCATCCCAGACTTTCTGTTTGAAAAATCTTTCAATCATCAGGCTGATCTTTGTGGAGTGTCGCAGATTCCTCCTAACTTCCACCGAAGTTCCTCTGCCTCGGCTGTCTTTGGTATAAGTAACCAACTTTGCTTCCTTGGCCATTAGTTCAAACAGAATTCTGCTCCAGTTGACTCGTAGGTTGAGAACAATAGCTGTGAGGATTCTGAACTTCTCAGGGGTCACCTGATCATAAGTCCCGCTGTGATTCAGAAAAATCCTCTGTACCAATTCCAGTAGCAACTTGTATCCAGGTTGAAGCAGAGATCTCTGGAACATCCTTCCAGTGTAGGAGATAGGAATCACCATCATGATCTCAACAGCTTCTTGTAATTGTGCAGGAGTGATATCATCCAAACTCAGTCCTTCATCCTTCAACCTATAAGCCTGGTTGATCATCTCTATCACGTTGTAGGGAGTCTTGCTTGTCCGGTCCCCATTTGGCATCAAAACATTAGCTTCAAAGCCATGTTTGTCGTTCTGCCATGTCAGATAAAAGGAAGCTACTTGTTTTGCCAAAAACATCTTAGGATGCGAGGTGACAATGTTGCAGAAATCTTATATCAAAAGAACATTCGCACAAGTATATACATATTCATCAGTTCATATGAACAATCATAAGTATTGCACAAAAACAGTAATAATAGCCGATCATAGGACAACGAGTCACAGAATATGCAAATAAGATGCAGGTATAAAAGAAGTTTGAATAAACTGAAAACCTTTGCAGCGTGAAACCATGGCAAAGATTTCCTCGAGTTTTCGAAAACCATGGGTTTCAAGAACAGCATACGGTTCAGGTGAAAGAAACCTCTGAACCTCGGACACATGTTGAAGAAATAGAGATGATTGGGGTGCCATAGTCAAACGCGAAGATGTTTGAGAAGAGATTTGCAGAAGTTTGGGAAAAATCTTAAGTGCTTAGAAATTTTGAGAAGTGCTCAGTGCGATAAAGTGAAGGTGAACAGTTTAGAGAAGGGTATCGCATATATATAACAAAAAAAATAAGGAAGATGAAAGAGGTAAATAAGTAAAAGATAGGCTGAATATCTTCCCTTTTTAGATTTTCCCGCTTCTTTCTTTTATTTTGCCGCGTTTACTTGCGTGTGATGTACGCTCTAGATTCTAGGGTTGTAGAATAGAGCGTGCAAATCTTTTCCTTCGGTGCAACTTTCTTTTTTCCTATTTTCGCAGGGATTTTCTCGATCACAGTTCCCAAATGTGGGCTAATCATCATTTAAGATAAAGATTTTAGTAAATCTAGATCAAAAAGGTAACTTTTTCAGACTGTAATCTTGGGTGTTGATTGTACGGAGTGACGTCATGTCTCTTAAGACGCTTCCGATTCGTAGAAAATTCCCCCTTGACTTAGTAATTACGAAATAGATTCCACGTGTCACTTTCTTCAGATTAGGCATTGTGAATATTTCGGTAACTTTCTGATGTCAATCTTCTGTTGTCTTTCTGTTGTCAACTGTCTGGTAGCCTTCTGTTGTTAACTATATGGTGACCTTCTGTTGACACTTTCTGGTGACCTTCTGTTGACAACTATCTGGTGACCTTCTGTAGTTAACGTTCTGATGATCTATCATCCAGACTTAGTAATCCAAGCTTTCCACACAGCATCTTAAATCTTTCTTCTGGTAAGGCTTTAGTTAAAATATCAGCACGTTGGATATCTGTATGAATCTTCTCGATCTGGATGTGTTTTCTCTCCACATGATCTCTAATAAAGTGGTGTCTCACATCAACATGTTTGCATCTTGTATGAAGTACTGGATTCTGTGTTATAGCTATTGCACTTGAACTATCACAGAATATTGGTATCTCTTTTACTTCAATCTCATAATCTCTTAGTTGCTGTTTCAACCATAGAATCTGTGCACAACAGCTTCCAGCAGCCATATATTCTGCTTCTGTGGTTGATGTAGCAACAGATGTCTGTTTCTTTGAAAACCAAGATATCAACTTGTTTCCAAGGAATTGACACGTTCCAGAGGTAGACTTTCTGTCCAGTTTGCATCCAGCATAATCTGAATCAGAATAGCCTGTAAGCTCAAAGTTATCATCTTGTGGATACCAGAGACCAATGTGAGCTGTTCCTTTAAGATATCTAAGTATCTTTTTGGCAGCTTCCATGTGTGATTCTTTAGGATTGGCTTGATATCTGGCGCAAACTCCAACTGCATATGTGATATCTGGACGGCTTGCTGTAAGGTATAGCAGAGAGCCAATAATTCCTCTATATTGAGTAATGTTAGCTGGTTTTCCTTCTGGGTCTGGATCTATCTTTCCATTTGATTGCATAGGAATTTTCACTGCTCTGCTGTCTTTCATTCCAAACTTGACTAGCAGATCGTTGATGTACTTTGCTTGATTAACAAAGATACCATCTGGTAATTGTTTTACCTGCAGACCTAAAAAGAAATTCATCTCACCCATCATGGACATTTGATATTTGTTCTTCATTAGTTCTGCAAATTTGTCACACAGATAGGGAGATTTTGATCCAAAGATTATGTCATCGACATATATCTGGACCAACAGAATATGTTCTTTGACTTTGATGACAAACAGTGTCTTGTCAACAGAACCTCTTCTGAAGCCTGATTCTAGTAAGAATGTTGATAATGTTTCATACCACGCTCTGGGTGCCTGTTTCAACCCATAGACAGCTTTAGCTAGTCTATATACTCTCTGGTCAGGATTCTCTTCTTCAAAACCAGGTGGTTGCTCAACATACACTTCTTCATCAAGTATGTCATTTAGGAATGCACTTTTAACATCCATCTGGTATACTTTAAATCTTTTGTATGCAGCATATGCTAAAAATAGTCTAATTGCTTCCAATCTGGCCACTGGTGCAAAGGTCTCATCAAAGTCGATACCTTCCTGTTGATTGTATCCTTTTGCAACAAGTCTGGCCTTGTTTTTGATTACTTCTCCGTTCTCATCTCGTTTATTTTTGAATACCCATTTTACACCTATCATCCCTTGATGTTTTGGTCTGTCTACCATATACCAGACTTGGTTTCTCTTGAACTCATTGAGTTCTTCTTGCATAGCTATGACCCAGTCTGCATCTCTGAGTGTTTCATAAGTGTCAGAGGGTTCAACACGTGATAGATAACAACTGAGAAGTGCACTTTCTCCATGCATTCTTCTGGTTCTAACTCTATCTGTTGGGTTCCCAACAATCTGTTCAGAAGGGTGATTTTCTTGAATCCATTTCCTTCTGCTAGATATCTCATCTTCTGATATCTCGGGTTCTGGTTCATTTGTTGGGTCCTCAAATTCTGGATGAGAAGTTTGAAATGGATTTTCATCTTCTGGTCCATCTTGATCATTATTCCAACCATTTGTATCTCCTGATTCTTCTGGTTGATCTGGTTCTGGTTCAATAATATTATTTTCTCCTTCTGGCTGATTGTTCTCTGGTGTAATCTGTGTTGTCTGTTCTGTTCCCCCTTGCTGCGAGCTTACTGCTTCAGCATTATTTGGAATTTCAACATCATTCTCTTCTGATGTATTCCAGATCAGAATATCTTCAAGCAGAATACCTTTTGCTTTCTAGTTCTTGTTCTGGTCTTGTGATTGTTCAACACCTAGTTCTCTGTCACTAATGACAGATTCGTCAAAAACAATATGAGGTGTTACTTCCACAATGTGAGTCTTCTTGTTGTAAACCCTATAAGCTTTGCTAACATCAGAATATCCTAAGAATATTCCTGGATCAGCTTTGCTATCAAAGGTTTTCAACTGAGATTTCCCATTATTGTGAATGTAACACAGACAGCCAAAAGAACGAAAGTAATGAATCCTGGGTTTTCTGTTGTTCCATATCTCGTAGGGTGTCTTCCCATGTCTGATGGTAACAACTGATCTGTTCTGGGTGTAGCACGCTGTATAGATGGCTTCTGCCCAAAATTTCTTTGGCAATCTGGTTGCATTGAGCATTGTACGAGCTGCTTCTTTTAATGATCTGTTTCTTCTCTCAACTACTCCATTCTGTTGAGGAGTTCTTGCAGCAGATGTTTGGTGAGTGATTCCCATCTGGTTGCAGTATTCCTCAACTTTCTGGTTTAGGAATTCTGTTCCACGATCTGTTCTGATGGTGGTAACAGAAACTTCCTTTTTCTTGGTGATCTTGTTGAGAAAATTTGGTAGCTTCTCCAGAGTTTCTTTCTTCTTATACAAGAATATTACCCAAGTAAATCTTGAATAATCATCAATGATGACTAGAGTATATTTCCTACCATTTATGCTTAAAGGTTTAACTGGACCAAATAAGTCTAAATGTAGTAACTCTAATATTCTGGTTGAGCTCTGGACAGATTTGCTTGAAAAAGATGATCTGGTCTGCTTTCCTGCTTGACACGCTTCACATATGTGATTCTTGTCATATATTTGGTCTGGTAGTCCTTCAACTAGTTTCTCTCGTGCAATCTTATTGATTGACTTGAAATTGAGATGGCTTAATCGTTTATGCCACAACCAACTAGTTTCTGAAACTGTCTTAGTGACCAGACAGGTCTCTATCTGGTTGTTCCATTGCACAATATATAATCTATCCTGCAATTTCCCAGTAAGGAGTATCTCATCTCCTTCCTTGTTCTTAACCAAACAATTGTTAGCATTAAAGACAATCTGATTACCATTGGTACAGAACTGACTTACAGAGAATAGATTGTGGCTAAGTCCTTCAACATATGATACGTTTGTGATAGTGGTCTTGCCTACTTTTATGTTTCCATATCCTCGGATATATCGTTTTGAATTACATCCAAAAGTGACATGAGGTCCTGGTCTCTCTATGTAGTCTGATAGTAGATTCTTGTCACACGTCATGTGTTTTGAACAGCCACTATCTATTATCCAGATTGCTCCTTTTGCTATTTTGTACCTTCTTGCAGTCTTCTGATCCTGCAATTAAATACACTTAGCTACCCTTCAATATTTGGGTGCTTGGTTATTAGCAAATGTTCCCTTTCGAATCCAGAACATTTTTGGGTTGGGGACAGCAATATAACAAGTAATAATATTTCCATTATTATCTACTTTTGACACAGAGTGATATATAGATGGATGATATCTTTTTATTCCATCCGTCTTTAATCCTTTATTTGTAGATGGCATCCTGTTGACATTCTGGTTAGGTAATGTCCTGTTGACATTCTTTTTGTGAACTCTTTCTGTGTAACCTGCTGGTTGTTCCTTTACTTGATGGAACTGTCTGTTGTTTGTCTGTTTTACCATTATCTTCTGTGGTTGTTCTTTCTTGTTTCTGAGGTTTATCACCTGATCTGGAATCTGTTTCCTTTCTGGCACGAATTTCATGGTGCTAGAGGATTTCTCTGAATGACCTGGATATCCTAATCCAGATGTACCCTGTTGTTGAATGTTGATTAATAGCTTGGTACGTTCATCACTCTTGTATATCATTTCCTTCCCTTTCTTTATCTTCTCTTCAGCAACATTGTTTCTTGTAATGAGATCTTTGACCTTAGAATTCAGCGAGTGAATCTCATTGTCTTTTCCTTTAATCTGTTCTTCCAGATCAGCAATTTTAACAACGAACTGTGTGTTAGCAGTACTTAGTATCTGTTCTGTTTTCTTCATCCTTTCATTCTCTTCAACTACTTCTTTGAATAATCTCTTGATGCTCGAGTAGCTTTTGAACATGTCATTGACTTCATCCCAAGAGTATTCATCTTGATCTACTATTTCCTGTTCCAGAATAGTATTATTTGAAGAGTTAGAGTTGCAGGATTGTACCTCTACATCATCTAGACCATTGTCTAGTCCTGCATAGCATTCATCCCAGTCTTCTTCTTCTTTAGCAAAGAATGCTTCATCATCTTCTGTTGAACTATCAGATAGATGACTTGAGCTGGAATCTTCTTCTTCTGCTATCATGGCCTTACGTTGAGCTTTTAGTTTTCTGTCTCTCTTAGCTCGTAGTTCTTCTCTTTGACTTTTAGATAAGTCTGGACAATCGGTTTTAAAATAACCTGTTCTCCCACAACCATAACACGTATAGTCAGTAGGATTAATGGTTTTATCATTTCCTCTACTTTCTGTTTTGTCATCAGATCATTCTGCTTCTTTGTTCTTCTGGTATCTACTCTTGTTATCTTTGTAGAACCTTCGGTACTTTCTTGATCTGACTTCCATCTTGTCCATTCTCTTAGCAATCATTGAGAATTCTTTGAGTAATTTGTCATATCCTCCTTCAGCTGGTGTAGCAGATGATGCTAATTCATCTGTTTTGCACTTCGCTTTGAAGGCAGTCTCTTTCTCCTTCTTTGTGCTATTCTCGCTTTTCTTGCTGGAGGAGTAATCTGGTCCGTGAATCCTTCTGATGTCACATTCATGGACAGCTAGATGATCAAAAAGTGCTTCTACAGATAGATCATTAAAATCAGCACGTAGAGGTTGCATAGCTGAATAAATTTCCCAGCTTGGTGGTAGAGCTCTAAGAATTTTGAGATTCTTCTCTCTGTGTGTGTACTTATCCTTCTTGAAGGCAGATACTTCCAGTAGCACTTCAGTGAACCTATTCTTCATTTGTTCAATGGTTTCTCCAGGTTTCATCTTGAATTCATCGAACTTGTTACATGCTAAGGATAGTTTGTTCTCGATCATTGCTTCGGATCCTAGACTGAGATTTCTCAGGGCTTCCCACATTTCTTTGGCTGTATCAAGATCTTGGATCTTAGCCAGATGGACTCCTTTTACAGTACTGGAAATAACTCCTTTAGCAAAATCATCTAGATTTGCTTCTCTTCTTTCTTCTGAGGTGTACTTTCTGGGATCTTTTAGTACAGTTTCTTTAACTGCTCCTGTCTCAGTAATGCGAGTAGTTTCTTCAGTAATGGCTAGAGGTCCTTCCTCAATTACCTTCCACATCAAGCAGTGATGAGCTTTGAGACACATCTTGATTCTGAAACTCCATTCTCTGTAACCTTGAATGGAAAATTCTTCGCATGCCCTGATAACAGATGACTCCATAACAGATAGTATGCAGATGATGAAAAGATTTTCTAGATCTATTCAAGTTGACCACGCAGGTATATAACCTTGTGAAACAAAACAATGGTCGTATGAACCACTGCTCTGATACCACTTGTTGGTCCCGAAAGAGCAAGGTTTGGTGTATGGGGGGGGGGGGGGAATACACCAAATGCAAACTTTTCAATTTACTTGACTGTTTCAATCAGAGAGATGTAAGCTTTCTGAATTACAGATTGCTCAAGGTGATAGAATGAATTGATTTTCTAATCGATTAGATTCTATCCAGATAAAGTCTCTCAAGTGAGATATACAAAGCAAAAAGTAAGCGTGAACTCAAATTCCAGCAATGTATTGTGTGCGGAATAATGGTGGACTAAGTCGGTGCTCTTGTTAAGAAAATCTTTTGAAAACTTAATCGAGTATTTAGAAGATAGATTAGGAATGCAGGTTTGAATGAGTATGATAGATGCAGAATAAAAATAACTGAATATAAAATGCAGAATTTAAATGGCACAGTTATTTTTACGTGGTTCGGGAAACCCCCTACGTCCACGGTCTAATCCAAACTGGATTAGATATCCACTACTCGGATACTCTTCTTATTTATACTCGCTGAGAACGAGCCACAAGTTCCAATTACAAACCTTATTGAAACTTATGCACGAATAAGGGTCGTGTCCCTTTACAACTTACAGAAAACTACTGTAAACAGGTTATCTTCACGTTAATCCACTAGAAAACTACTAGCTAGTAAAGATCTCCTTCTTCTCTCGATAAGACAGACTTGAATCGAGGTGTGATTGCGATCACGAACGGTTTGAAGCTTTTGTCTGATTTGGGGATAGAATGCTTGAGAATATTTCTGCAGTATAGCGCTTGTGTATATATTCAGACTTTGAAACTTCAAACATATATAGGCTCTGAATTTGAAATTCTAGCCGTTTGTTGATTGGCGTGATTTGATTTGTGGATTGCCAATCAATCATATCTCTTCTTTCCTTGTAGAGTTGTTGATTGAATCTTCTATGAATGGTAAGCAGATCGTTTGTGATTGCTTTCCTTCTTCGTGTCAATCAGTGATTTTCTTTCCAATTCTAGATGAATGGATTTTAATGCATCATTGACAGGCTTGATTCAGCTCTTTCTGTTTTGCTTCAAACCTTCTGATTATATTCTTTCTGGTCTTCGTGCCTTTCTGGTTTGAACACTGGTTAGATACTGTCTGGTTGAATAGCTTTTCTGGTTGAACATTGGTTTAGACATTTTCTGGTTTTAAATGCCTTTCTGTCTGTTACTTTCTGGTTCAACTTTCTGTTCGAAATATCTTCCATCTTTCTGTATGAAGCTTTCTGGTTCAACTTTCTGTTAAAGTTGACTTACTACAGCTTTATGTCCGAGACTTGCTGGTTTATCTTTCAGTCTGAGACTTCTTCTATCTTTCTGTTTAAAACTTTCTGGTTTAGCTTTCTGTTAAAGACTTGCTGGTTCAGCATGTTTGTCTAAGACTTGCTGTTTCAGCTTTCTGTTCGAGGCATCTTCCATCTTTCTGGCTGAAGCTTTTCTGGTTCAACTTTCTGTTGAAGTTGTCTTGCTCCAGCCTTCTGCTTGAGACTGGCTGGTTTTGGTTTCTGACCGAGACAACTTCTATCTTTCTGGTTGAACGAGCTTCGACTATCTGGTTTGCTGAAACCAAAAAGAAGAGGTACAGAACATGTATAATACCAAGTGTGTTTTGTAAGAGCATCATCAAAACTCAGAATATTTTATGGGGTTCCCAACAATATCGTTCATCGGAATAACACTAAGGTTGTTCGCAAGAACTTTAAGTGATCCTAATTCCAAACTCAGATTGGAGCAAGAGTGTGTAAGAATCGTAGTTCCTCCCAAAGGTGAAGAAACTCTCAGGGATATCTCTAACGGTTCTAGTTCCAGTCTTAAGTTCTCTACGCATGCTTTGGCAATAAACGAGTGGGAAGCTCCAGTATCAAACAAAATAATTACTGGAGTGTTGAGGAGTGTTCCCATACCTGTCAGGTTTCCCCGATTTCCCTCAGGCTGCTTCTGCTTTATTGCGTAAGCCCTTGCCTGGTTTGACTGCTTCTGATATTGCCGGGGTTGGTAATGAGGTGGCAATGGTGGAGGTGGTGGTGGCTGCTGAGGTGCTTGTTGTCTGAGAGGTTGAGCTTGAATAGCTCTGACCTGCTGATTCGGCGCCGCCTGACTAGACCTCGCGCTCGTACCTTGCTGCCGTGTAGGGCACTGGTTGGCAAAATGCCCTTTCTGTCCACACGCAAAGCATCCATCGCTGCCAGCTTTGCATATTCCCCCATGCATCTTCTTGCATTTGGGACAAATAGGGAACTTCGGTGGATAGTTCCCTTTTTGGACAGTCGGGTTTGGTCTTGAAAAATTCTGGGATCGTGCTGGTCCCTCCCATGGCTTCCTTACAGTGGAATCATTCCTGTTATCCTCCCACTTACGCTTTCCCTTGTAGCCTTGGGATTGCGGTTGGGCGGATACTGGTGTAAGACAATCCTCCATGACTCGCCAATGCCATCCTTATCTCGTGCCTAAGTCCCGCACAAAACTTCTCAGCCATCTTCTCATCTGTATCAACTTGATCTGGCGCATATCTCGCCATATCACAGAACGTCCGGTCATACTCTGTGACAGTCATTCTTCCTTGTTTTAAATTGTAGAACTCTGCCTCCTTTCGTTTACGGTAACTCTTCGGAATATATTTGTCGTATATCCCTGTCTTAAAGTCTTCCCAAGTCAGATTTGCTAACTGATCGGGAGTCAAAATCTTCCTGCGTGCTTCCCACCAGAAATCAGCCGATCCGGTAAGTTGGAAGGTGACGCAGGTCATGCGCTCCTGGTCTGTACAACGTAAGAAATTAAATATGCATTCAAGGGCTCGCACCCAAAGTTCTGCCTCCGACGGATCTCCCATCCCGTTGAAAATCGGTGGGTTTTGCCTCAGAAATAGTTCTTCTATCCTGCGTTCCGGTGGTGGTAGGGGTGGAGTTGGTTCTCGTACAATTTCAGGTCCTTCTTCGGCAATTCTAGAACCCCTTCCTCTGCCTCCGCCTCTCGGGCGTCCCGCTCTTCTTGGTGGCATTCTGATAAGTACATAACCCATTAATAAGACATATATCTATATACGCATATGTTTATTTCTTCTTAAAATTAGAACTTGGCGAAAGTCTTTATTTCTATTACGCATTTATGGCAGTCACAATGCTGTATGTATATAAAATTTTATTTTCTGAAGATTTCACGCGATTACTACATATGTTATAAAAGTATAGCTATTATCGATAATAGTATTAAATCACCGCAATTACTACGAAAGTCTATATATAATCATAGGAAAATTTGCCTCCTTGAGGTCTTCAATACAATCATTACCAAAATCGTACCTATAATGTACGCGCTAAGATGCTCACTATCCTATGTGGCATCATAAAATACAACAACATAATATACATACAAATGTTACGGAACGGTCCTCACAGGATCCACGTTTCCGTCAAAAGAAAAATACATAAAAAAAAATCAGAACGGTCTAAACACGCGACTCGTCTCTGATGAACATCATCTCCTCCTCCTCCTCGACCAGCACTAGATCTCCCCACGCGGGTGAGTCGTCGAGTCCATGGAGCAGTCGGAGTCTCCCTCCGGGTCCTCCCACTCCCTGGGGTCCTCACTCTCCTCGCTCCTCCTAGCCGGTTTCTCCAACTCGGCTATCCTACGCACCATCCTAGCGTAGAAAGTATCGGGATTTGGGAATAGCTCCCTCTTTCGGGAACTCCCGCTGGTAGTAGCTGTAGATGGTCCGGCTCGGGTGCAGCCGTCCTCGGAGTCTGTCGTGGCTGGGGCCTTGCCCTTGTCCCTCGCCCTCGGCGTCTCACGCTCGACGCTCAGCATGCGTCCCAAAGCGGATGTGGACATAGGGTATGCCGTCGGTGCTCTAGTGCACGGTGGTGGTGATCGGGTCTCTCTCACTGGTCGGGACGGTCCTGCCTCAGCGTCATGTCTCGCTGGAATCGCTGGTACAGGTGGTGGATGCGGATAGCTATGTATCAGTGCTAGTGGAATCACTCCTATCGGAAGATATGTTGGAGGTAGTGGAACCCATCCATCTGGCATGTCGCCAACAGGTGCTAAATCTCCGGGTAATATATAGGGTCCCATCGGCGCTCTGCCGAATGCGTCATAATGGTAATGGAGTGTAGCAATGAACCTCGGGAAATCCCCTTCCCGGTCAAAACTCCTGCCAATAGGGTGGATGAAGTCTCGAGATAGCATCCTAGCCCATCCCTGCCAATCGATAGGCAGCAGCTGGATCAATCTCAACATCCCGTCAAGGCCTGAGGCACCATGAGGCCGTGCTGCCTCCCACATCCTCCGGTAATGAGATAGAAACTCCCCTAAGTCATCTCCCATGCACTGTGCGTAAGTCTGGTAGGCTCTCAATATCATAGCCGGGGAAGCTCTCGGCGATACTCTCTTCCTGGCAGTGCGTATCATTCTCGCCATCTATAGAAAGAAGGAAAATTTTCAATCAGTATCATCTAATCACATTCTATATCTATATAGTCTAATCAAGTGCGAAAACACTTTCAATTGATTCTAAACACTTAAAACTTCACAATCTTTTAGCATAGTATACTTTCTTAGTATAACTTTTTAAAGTATTTCTTATTCTTGTGACTTATGAGTTTCGAATACTCTATTTACTCATTGATTAATACTGAATTATCCCTTTCTAAATTTTATTGCTGCTAAGAACGATACATTATTGAATCGAACCTTTTTCTGGATTGGTGTTTAAGAAAGGAAAGGTCTTTTCCTTTTATTATTCTCGTAGGTTAGGATTTGGCTTTAGTTGGGATGTTCTCGTTTCCGAGTAATTGTGAAAATTTTCTTCAAAATTCTCGTTTATGTTTCCTTTTATCAAAGGGAATGCACCATTAAGCGTCCCAAGTTCATTAAAGAACTTGTATTTCTATTCTCGGATATCGAAGTAACGGATTTTGCCCGTCCTAACGCCTTCATTTGGATGAACTGCTTGACTTCTCCTCGATGCGCGTGATGCACGGAAGTGCTCGGGTTTTTGTTGACTCATTTAGGTGTCTAGTGAAATAATACTAGACACGGGTCTAAAAAGACTCTCGGGTTTCAAGCACAAAATTTTGCTCTGATACCACTCTGTCACATCCCCATTTCACTTCTCTAAGTAAAATCTAGGGAAACGTGACTAAAAGGAAATACGGATAAACAAACGAAATGAAAACATTGATAAAAGGATGAT
>JAPKLX010001971.1:0-16267 GCA_026898415.1 Leonotis leonurus | reverse complement strand
TATTACACTAATTATTACTAATTATACTTCTCATTTTAAACAATAATGTTGGTCCCGAAAGAGCAAGGTTTGGTGTATGGGGGGGAATACACCAAATACTAACTTTTCAGTTTTACTTGACAGTTTATAAGAGAGCTCAAGCTATTCTATACAAGAAATTGCTTGGTAGTGACTAAACAGATCGATATACAGATCAACAGCTGATTTAGTCCAAACAGATTACTCTCTTGGTGACAACACTTAGCAGACAATAAGAGTGATCTTATTACTTTCTAAGTGTAGAGTGAGTGCGGAATAATGGTGGATTTAGTGAATGCTCTTATTTAGAAAACCTTAAGAAGTTAATCAGATCGTTTAAGCAGATTGGTTGAGAATGCAGATTATATGATAGTGCACAGGGCTATAATAATAAACAACAGATAAGAAAGAATGCGGGAATGTAAAGCACACTGTTGTTTAACGTGGTTCGGGAAATCCCTACGTCCACGATCTGGTCAAACCTAGACCAGATTATCCACTACTAGGATACTCTGCTTCTTTATACTCGTGGAGAACGAGTCACAAGTACCAGTCACAAGTAGATTGATACTTATGCACGAATGAAGGGTCGTGTCCCTTTACAACAGATTACCTCTACGTTACCACTAGAAAACTACTAGCTAGCAGGGTGATCTCCTTTCTCTCGACAAGACAGACTTGAATCGAGATGGTTGGTGTGATGTAGAATCACAAGATGTTGAAGCTCTAAGTCTGGAATGCAGAGTGCTTGAAAGATAATTGCAGTATAGCTCGCGTGTGTTCTCTATCTTTCCAGATTCTTGACTTCAACTATATAGGCATTGAATATTGAAATTCTAGCCGTTGTTGATTGGTGTGTGATAGATGATATATTGCCAATCAATGATTTCCATCATATCTGTTCTTGCCATATAAGAAAGGTTGACTCAATCTTTGATTTATGGAAATGAGATTGTTAACGGTCTCTTTCCTTATATGTTTAAAATCGTAGATCTTCTTTCCAAACCCTGTTGGATGGATTTTGATCTTGACGTGGCAAGTATATATGATGTGTAGGATGATGTTAGCTAATGGCTTGATGACTCAATCGCTCTGGTTCATCGCTGTAGGGATCGATCTGGTCATCGATCTGGTCGCTGTCTGTTACAGCAGATTGACTCTTCTGGGCGTGAAATCTTGACCTTCATCCTATTCTAAGTTGAGAATGACTTCTATAGGGACATATCCTTTACATTTCAAGTCATCTCCTAATCAGATACATAACACAGATCTGTCTATCTATAGCGATCTGGTTTTACATAAAGAACAGATTATGTTCTAAACTAGCTAAGTGTGTTTCGAGAAGCCATCATCAACACTAACACTTTAGGGTTCCCAACAAATAATTATCTGATAAATCATACTTCTCATTTTAACAAATAAGTAATTTAACAAATAATTATTTGTACTAATTTAATACTAATAATTGCACTAATCATATTAGGCATTAATCACCCTCAATGGACATCCTCGTAAATGAAATCAGATTAAGTGATGACCTTAACTATTAAATTACTACAAATGTTTGTTATTCTCAAACTGTTATTAAAACTTGGTCTCGTAAATTTTAATCCAAGTACAAGAAATTTGAGAATTTTAAAGCTTAGAAAATTTTATTTAGGATTAAAAGACGGGATATTACATTCTACCCCTCTAACTAAAAATTTCGTCCCGAAATTTGCATATCCTCGTCAAATAGTTCTGGGTACTTTTCTCTCATTTTATCTTCGAGTTCCCAGGTGGCTTCTTCTTGCCCACGGTGCCTCCATAATACTTTTAATAGATTTATTGACTTGGTTCGAAGCTGTTGAACCTTCTTGTCTAAAATAGCTTCGGGTTTCTCCTCATAGCTTAAGTCGGGGTTAAGAATCATCTCTTCTTGGTGAATAACGTGTTTTGGGTCAAACACGTATTTCCTGAGTTGAGATACGTGGAAAACGTTATGTACGTTCCCAAAGCTCGGCGGTAACGCCAGTCGGTAAGCTACCGATCCTATCCTTTGCAAGATTTCTTAGGGTCCTACGAAACGGGGCCTCAGTTTTCCCTTAACACCGAATCTAATGATTCCTTTAGACGGAGATACTTTCAAGAAAACTTTATCTCCCACCTCAAATTGTAGTTCAGTTCTGCGGGTGTCGGCATAGGATTTCTGTCTGTCTTGAGCTTCCTTAATTCTTCCTCGGATTTGACGAACAATTTCGATCATTTCACTAACAGAATCAGGACCCACTATTGCTCGCTCGCCGACTTCATCCCAATAAAGCGGCGATCGGCACTTTCTTCCGTACAGGGCTTCGTATGGCGCCATTTCTATTGTTGCCTGGTAGCTATTGTTGTAGGCAAATTCTATCAAGGGTAGTACTGCTTCCCAGCTCCCACCTCTGTCGAGAACCACAGTTCTTAACATATCTTCTAGGGTTTGAATTGTTCTTTCTGACTGTCCGTCAGTCTGTGGGTGGAAGGCAGTACTGAAGTTCAGCCTCGTGCCTAGTTCTTTTTGCAGGCTCATCCAAAATCTGGATGTGAACTTCGAGTCTCGATCTGAGGTGATCGATACTGGTACACCGTGGAGACGTATAATCTCGCGAACGTACAGTTGGGCTAGCTTATCCGATCCATAGGTGATCATTATTGGTATGAAATGAGCACATTTCGTGAGTCTGTCCATAATCACCCAGATAGAGGTGTTTCCACGCTTGGACTTAGGCAATCCAGTAACAAAATCCATAGCGATGTGCTCCCACTTCCATTCCGGGATTTCTAAAGGTTGTAGCTTCCCATAGGGTCGCTGGTGTAGTGCTTTGACTTGCTGACAAGCTAGACATCTTTCCACGAAGGACGCTATGTCTCGTTTCATCCCTTCCCACCAAAATTTCCTCTTCAGGTCACGGTACATCTTTGTACTCCCGGGGTGGGCGGTGTAGGGAGTGTCATGTGCTTCACTCATGATTATCTCCTTTATTTCTGGATCATTCGGAATACATAGCCTTCCCTCGAAAGTGATGGTATTATCGGCTCCTTCTTGATAATTCGGGGTTTCGTTCTTTCTCACCTTGAGTCTTATCCTTTCTAAAGCCTCGTCCGTTCTTTGGGCCTCCAGAATCCTGCTCCGTAAGTCAGGTTCGATTACTGGAGTAGCAAGGATTCCTTCTACGGTCTCAGGAGGTGGTAGAACTTCTAAGTTCATTTTGCTGAACTCCTTTATGAGTTCCGCCTCTCGAGTGAGGAGATAAGCCAGTTTCAAAGATGTTTTACGACTCAAGGCGTCGGCTACTACGTTGGCCTTACCCGAATGGTAGTTTATACCACAATCGTAATCATTTACTAGTTCAAGCCATCTCCCCTATCTTATGTTGAGATCCTTCTGCTCGAAGAAATATTTGAGGCTTTTATGATCTGTGAAAATCTCGCACCGAACTCCGTAGAGGTGGTGCCTCCAGATTTTCAAGGCGTGTACGACGGCAGCTAACTCCAGATCGTGGGTAGGGTAATTGAGCTCGTGTGGTCTGAGTTGTCGGGATGCATAAGCTATCACCTTCCCATCTTGCATCAGTACACACCCTAGCCCGATCTTGGACGCGTCGGTGTAGACTACGTACTCCTTGTGGGTTTCTGGGACTGCGAGCACAGGAGCAGTGGTCAATTTCTCCTTTAGCAGTTGGAAGCTAGCCTCGCATTCTGGCGACCACTTGAATTTGATCCATTTCTGGAGGAGTTGGGTCATCGGTTTAGCTATTTTGGAGAATCCTTCGATGAATCTCCGATAGTACCCTGCTAACCCTAAGAAACTTCTGATTTCATTAGGGGTTGTGGGTGCTTTCCATCCTTGTACTGCTTCCACCTTAGCGGGGTCTACCTTAATCCCTTCTGATGACACAATGTGTCCGAGAAAAGCTACCTCGTTGAGCCAGAACTCACATTTACTGAATTTAGCATAGAGTTTCTCGCTTCTAAGGGTTTCCAAGATGATTCTCAAATGATTCTCGTGTTCTTCTCCACTCTTAGAGTAGATCAGAACATCGTCTATAAATACCAGGACAAATTTATCAAGGTATGGGTGGAAGATGCGGTTCATCAGGTCCATGAACACGGTGGGTGCATTAGTCAATCCAAACGGCATCACTACAAACTCGTAGTGTCCATAACGGGTTCGGAATGCCGTTTTGGGAACATCTTCTGTTCGGATCCTTAGCTGGTGGTATCCCGATCTCAAATCGATCTTTGAGAAGACGCTTGCTCCTTTCAGCTGGTCGAACAAGTAATCTATTCGCGGTAATGGGTACTGGTTCTTCAAGGTCATCTTATTCAGGCCTCGATAATCTATACACATCCTTAGGGTGCCGTTCTTCTTCTTTACGAAGAGTACTGGAGCTCCCCAAGGGGATACGCTGGGTCTGATAAAACCGAGATCTAGAAGTTCCTGGAGTTGGATCTTGAGCTCCTCCAACTCCTTCGGTGCCATCCTATAAGGTGCCTTGGAAATTGGTGCAGATCCGGGTTCTAGGTCGATCGTAAATTCTAATTGTCGGTTTGGAGGTAAGCCCGGCAAATCTTCTGGAAACACGTCTGGGTATTCCCGTACGATGGTTACGTCTTCGATTTTTCGCTCTTCTTTGGCTCCTCCATTCAAAGAGACTAAGTACGCCGAGCAACCCTTCTTTACCAATTTCTCGGCTTGTAAGGCTGAGATAATCGACTTCCTTCGAGTCGCGGTGATCCCATGAAAACTCGTAGGTTCCTTCCCAGGGGGTCGGAAAGATATTTGCCTCTCATGGCAAAGGATCGTGGCATAGTTTTCAGCTAGCCAATCCATTCCTAGGATTATGTCCACGTCATTCATCGGTAGTATGCTAAGATTGTTCGCTAGCACCTTAATAGATCCTATGTTCAGGCTCAGATTCGAGCAAGCACGAGTGATAGTAGTGATTCCTCCTAGAGGTGAAGAAACATTCATGGATGCTCCTATAAGTTCCGAATCCAATTCTAGGTTCTCTACGCATGACTTAGCAATGAAGGAATGAGAAGCTCCCGTATCAAATAAAATTATCACTGGGGTGTCTAGGAGTATTCCCATACCTGTCAGATTTCCCTGACTCCCTTCCGGCTGCTTCTGGTTCATCGCATAAGCCCGGGCTCGCTGTGGCTTCCTCTGTGACGGGTACTGAGGGTACTGGGGTGGAGGTGGCGGCAACCGGTGTTGCTGCTGCTGAGCCTGCATGGCTCGAACATATTGCCTCTGGTTTGGCTGGTTAGGCCTGGAGCCTCCTCCTTGCTGCCTTGTGGGACAGTCCTTAGCTATATGTCCCTTCTGCCCACAGGCGAAACAGCTATCGCTGCCAGCCCGGCACTCTCCCAGGTGCATTTTCTTGCATTTCATGCAAGTGGGATATTTCTGTGGGTGAACATTGGTTGGTGTTACAAAGTTTGACCTTTCCGAGTGGTGGGACCGGTTTTGCCCTTCCCATGGCTTCTTCTGAGTTGCGCTGCCCCGATTGTCCTCCCACTTGCGCTTCCCTTTATGGTTCTGGGAAGGTGTTGGGGTGAACGCTGGTGGTGCTACAGCCACTGCTCTCTCTCCTGGCATAGCCGCCTCGATATCTAAGGCACGGCTAAGTGATTCCGGGTAGGATAAGCCCCCGTGGCTAGCCAGTGCCATCCTGATCTCGTGTCTCAATCCGGCACAGAATTTCTCAGCCATCTTTTCATCGGTATCCACCTGCTCTGGGGCATATTGAGACATGTCACAAAAGGTCCGGTCGTATTCCGTGACCGACATCCTCCCTTGCTTCAAGTTATAAAATTCCATTTCCTTCTTCTTCCTATAGCTC
This sequence comes from Leonotis leonurus, assembly GCA_026898415.1. Taxonomy (NCBI): domain Eukaryota; kingdom Viridiplantae; phylum Streptophyta; class Magnoliopsida; order Lamiales; family Lamiaceae; genus Leonotis; species Leonotis leonurus. The sequence goes on along the minus strand of JAPKLX010001971.1, from coordinate 10,382 downwards.
TTAGGAATATACTTATCGTATATTCCCGTCTTAAATTCCTCCCAAGTCATATTCTCACGCTGCTCAGGGGTCATTGTCTTCCTCCTGGCCTCCCACCAGAAGTCAGCTGAACCCGTCAATTGGAAGGAAACGCACGTCATGCGCCCCAGATCCGTGCAACGGAGGAAATTGAAAATGCGCTCCAATGCGCGCACCCATACCTCTGCTTCAGCTGGGTCACCTAACCCATTGAAGGTGGGTGGATTTTGTCGGAGGAAGAGTTCCTCGATCCTCCTAGCAGGCGGTGGGAGGGGTGGGGTTACCTCCCGCTCCGCGGCCGGTCCTCTCTCCTCATTATTTGGATTAAGTCCCCTTCCTCGGCCTCTCGGGCGTCCTCTTGGCGGCATTCTGTTAACATAAGTGTTCCTCATCTTAGTGGGGAATTTTGTTGAGTATTATACTTAATAGTATGGAGTCTTTCTTAGCATCTGGTATCACGAAGTAATGGAATTTACAGAATTAGAAATAAGCATTGCATATAACAAAATGGACCCTCGGGGTCATCATAATTCATATCATATATTTCCTCAGCGAGGTCTAGCTCAATACAAAATCCTTCTAGGATGCCATCACAATAGGTACTCCGCCTCGAAACACTAGCTACTGTGTTTTCGTGCTGTCCAAAATATCAGATATGCTATACTAGTACGGAACGGTTTATAACAACTATCGTTTCCGACTACAAAATATATATCATCGGTACGGTCTATACGTATGATCCGTTACTGATGAATACAAAATATCGACCTAGCTACTCCTGGGTGACGCAGCTAAGGTACTCCTCCTCGTCCGGGGCCTCCTCATCCCAGTCAGGCTCCCAAGCCTCCTCCTCGGGGTCGATCTCGGGAGCTACCTCCTCCTCCGGGTCCTCGTCCGGATCCTCCTCCTCCGGATCCTCCTCGGGATCCTCCTCCGGTGCCCCTGCTATCGTCTCACCATATATCCTCAGGGGCTCCCTCGCCCTCTCCAACAGTCTCTGGATCCTGGCGTCGAACTCGTCCCAATCGAGGGGTGCCTCCCTCTTCCGAGAGGGGCCCTCGTCAGCTGGGGTGAGAGTGAGGCCCGGTCTCTCAAAGCTCCTAGAGTGTGGAAGCTGATGGCGATCCTCCTCCGATGTCTCCAGAACTGGGGCCTTGCCCCTATCGTCACCATCCGCTAGTCGGGTCCTAACGAGCCAAAACGGCATCGTGCCCAAGTCATCGTCGGCAACTAGGGGTCGACTGGAAGATGGTAGTCGTCGTACTCCTGTAGTGGGGTGAGAGGGACCTGACTCAATCTCGTGATACCCTCGGTACTCTGGCATCTGTGTCTGCGGTGGAACGGAAGGTATAAGGTGCTCTTCTGCAGGGCGGAAGGGCTCCATACCATCGTCGCGGGGTGCCTGGAACTCCGGCACCGGCTCGCCATAGAGTAGGCTGTAAGTCGGAGCTATGGGGATCACTCCTGCCGGAAGGTATGTCTGAATCAGGGGTGCCCAAAATGGTGGCTCGCCCCCTGCTATGATCAAATCGCCGGGTCGAATGTATGGTCCCTCCGGTGGGCTATGGTACGTCTCCCAAAAATGGAGGATCATGGTAATAAATCCCCGTATGTCAACCCCACGATCATAACTGTGTCCGATCGGCTGGATAAAATCACCCACTATCATTCGGGCCCATCCCTGCCATCTGGCAGGCAACAACGGAATCAATCGCATCACTCCATCCATCTCCGTCGTTCCGTGAAGCCTAGCGGCTTCCCACCTCCTCAAGTAATGACCCAAAAACTCCCCTAAGGTATCCCGCGGGTCGGGTCCGTAGAACTGGTATGCACGTAAAGGATCGGGTCTATGCGTCATCCTCTTCCTAGCAGTCTGGATAAACCTCGCCACTAAAAAGAAATATACAGGTAGTCAGTACTCGGAATATCACATTCTAAATATACATCATAAGCCATCATGGTTTGCTTAAGTCAATTGTTCTATTGGTGTTTTGGTTGCTAGTGGAGGGAAATGCCCTTAGGGTAAAATCTCGTTCGAGGATTGGAATTTGTTTTCTTTAGGTCTTACTGTTCTTGGATACTTAGATTCTTGTTAACCGATTTACGGTTTATTCTTAAGTTTGGAGTTGACGGTGAATAAATAAGTATTGACTCTTACCGCTATTTGCTAAGTTGAAGAAGTTATCGCTATGATTCTTCTTTGTTCATTCGATTCGTTGAGGTGTTCGAGAAAGTTCACTCTAGTTTGCGAACTCTTCTTGTTCGAAGGGTTTATGTTTGTCGTTAATTCCTTAGTCATAAGGAAAGATTCTTAAGTTCTAGAGATTTGAACTTAGAGCGAGAGATTTGATTCAAATCTCTCTATACTTGGAAGCTTTTATCGTACGGCGTGTGCCACGTCTAGAGGGGCAGGATACGCCGGGGTGCTAGGCTTTTGTCGACTCATTTGGTTAGTCTAGTGAAACGATACTAGACTCGAGGTTTGAAGAAAGACTCTTGGGTATAGAGCACAAATGCTCTGATACCACTCTGTCACGCCCGCTTTCTACTAATTCTAGTAAAGTCGGGAACATGACCAATGAAAGAAATAAATAACAAGAGAAAGACGATAAGTATTCCTTTCATAACATAAGGTAAGGACATATCCCGTAAATCGGGAAGTCGGAGTCATACGCTCGTTACATTACATAACAGAATTTAGAGTTAGTTTCGGATCTATTACATAAAAGTCTAGCAGCGGAATATGCAGGATCGCGTAATACAATTCTACGTGTGTGAAGACACGTAGAACCCCCAAGAGTCAGCTACTAAGGAGTTCGACAAAAAGCACGATCTAGCATCCACGTCTTCTTCATTCTTAACCTGCACGTTTAGAAATACATGCAGGGCTGAGTACAATTTGTACTCAGTAGACACGTGCCGAAATCGCACACGTACGTATATAACTGTCAAGCCATTCGAGTGAATCATAGGGATTTTATCTCTAAAGCACCTATGTTCACAAAATCATTTCTTGAGAAAGTTCTAGTTTGACTGCAGTCCTAGTTCTTTGTAATCAACCATATCTGAAGTTTCTATGTGCCGGGGAAGTGGCCACTTCCCACAGACACTTGACCGGTCAACCTTTCGCTGACACACAGTCCATTGTGTACACTAGTTCGAGTGGAGACGCTAATCCACTGGAACCCCAATTCGATTATCATATAACAGATAGGCATCATACATAAATCGAAAACATTTATGGCAAGACAGTGCTTTTGAAAATATCTCATTTCATTTGAAAGCATACACACATATATTTTCATAGGGTAAGAAAAGCCTACTTGAATGGTCTCGATTGGTGTTTGCCTTGTTCTCGTGATGCGGATCCGACCTCTCGTCGAAACCTTTCATATGAATCTCGAGTGAGATATATTACTCGAGTATATCAAATAAATTCTAAGTGCAAGGAATTACTATCCTTGGTTATCTTGAGAGTTTAGTCTCGGTCTTTAAAGCTCGACTAGTACACGAGTCTAGGAGTTGTATTTCTAGAGGAGTCGTTTGATGATTTCTAAGTCACTTTATGATTCGGGAATTTACTACACTCAATAAATAATTATTGGGTAATGTAACTAAAGACATTCCTAATTTAATAACTCGATTCTTTACTTGAGGCAATTAATTTCTAATTAAGAAAATTAATCATTTAATTGCCATCATAAGCATAATTTATAATTTAATCATTTCTTATGATTAAATTCTAATTAATCAATTAAGTTCTAACTAATTTATTAGATAAATCTCTAATTGAATATTTTGATTCTTAAGTCAAAATATCTATAAGTCTTTTATAGGATAAGATAACCTAGCAAATATATATCTTAAGTATGATTCATAATTAAATCAACTATTAAGAATATATTCTAGTGAATTAATTATAAATTAATTATCTAAATTATTTAATATTCTACTTCTTGGGCTTGGTCTAAATAAATAAATAAATTCCATAGAATTATTCATAGTCCATCTAAATAATTCATTTAGCCCATAATTATAAATTGGTTTAGCCCATTTGATTAATTAAGTGGCCCAATCTTTAAATAAATTAGTCCATCATTTACTTAATTAGATTTGGCCCAAATTATTTAATGTGAAGCCCAGTAAATTCTCAATTTGGGCCTGTCTTCTAACCCAACGAATTTAATTACCCGACCCAGTATTTGGTAGTTCGGCCCAACAATTATATGATTTGATTCGTGTTTTGTGTTGTTTAGGCCCATAAGAATAATTCATTTAGGCCCATCATGGTGAGACCTATTTGGCCCAATCTGAAATAATATAGCTAGCCCAACTTGTTTAGATTTGGCCCATGACCTTAATTCAAAACCTATCTCAACCGTTCTCTCCGCTTCCTTTCTCTTCCTTCTTTTGGATTTGCAGTCATGGCAATTGGTGGAACTTGAAGAGTCACTGGTGTAGTTAGGATAGTAGGGAGCAGACTGTTCTAGACATTTTATCCATCTACTGTAATACACGCAAATGCTTATTCTGTTTATGGGGAATCTGAACAGTTGCACGCTAGTTTCCTGATTTATGGCTTACTGTTCATTGGCCTATTTATCTACTGTAATTACACGTAGATTGCTTTATGTATGTCTATATATATATTACATCTTAGTTGAAGTTTATGTATTACATTCTAAATATATATTACATATATTTTTATAATCATAGTACATCTTTATTTTCCTTTATGTATAAATGCATATTACACTAATTATTACTAATTATACTTCTCATTTTAAACAATAATTATCTGATAAATCATACTTCTCATTTTAACAAATAAGTAATTTAACAAATAATTATTTGTACTAATTTAATACTAATAATTGCACTAATCATATTAGGCATTAATCACCCTCAATGGACATCCTCGTAAATGAAATCAGATTAAGTGAAGACCTTAACTATTAAATTACTACAAATGTTTGTTATTCTCAAACTGTTATTAAAACTTGGTCTCATAAATTTTAATCCAAGTACAAGAAATTTGAGAATTTTAAAGCTTAGAAAATTTTATTTAGGATTAAAAGACGGGATATTACAGCGCTAGGAGGCACTCCGCCGCCCGACTAATGCTAAATCTGCCTAGGCACTAAGCGGTGCCCTAGCTATCGGTCGTATTAAAGCTTAATTAGTCTATAGGTGTGAACTAATCGATACTTATGCCAACTAGACTGTTCTATACATGATTTTGGGCTAAATTAGATTACATATATTTCAATACATATGAATATTATGTTGAAAGTTATAAAAAATTTGTTGTAGGCTATGAAGTTTATGTGGGGATTGTAAAATTTATGCAATTTGACTATTAATAATCATATTCTATATTTTTATCATGAATTTGATAATATAATTATGAAAAATATATGTTGATATAGTTTGTATCTCATGAGAATATGTAAAAATAGTAAAAATAAGCATTGTGTAACGAATCCGCCTAGGCCCCGCCTAGACTCCCGCCTAGCCGCCTAGGCGCTAGTCCCCCCTCCACCGCCCGACTAGCGCCTAGCGATTTTTAGAACATTGATGGCAATTGCACTTGAGCTATCACAAAATATTGGCACGCTATCCATGTATACTTCATAATCTTTTAGTTGTTGTTTGATCCACAAGATTTGTGCTGTGCAACTCCCTGCTGCCATGTACTCTGCTTCTGTTGTTGAGGTTGCAACCGAAGTTTGCTTTTTAGAGAACCACGAGATGAGCTTGTTTCCAAGAAATTGACAAGTCCCAGATGTGGATTTTCTATCAAGCTTGCAACCTGCATAATCAGAATCAGAGTAACCAGTTAATTCAAAATTATCATCACAAGGATACCATAAACCTATTTCTATGGTCCCTTTAAGATAACGCAATATTCGTTTGGCTGCTTCCAAGTGGGATTCCCTTGGACTTGCTTGATATCTAGCACAAACACCAACTGCAAAATTAATATCAGGTCGACTAGCAGTTAGATATAAAAGTGAACCGATAATACCACGATACAGTTTTACATCTATTGTTTTCCCGAGTGCATCAGGGCCAATCTGCCCATTGGTTTGCATTGGAATTTTTCCTGGTTTGCAATCTTTAACTCCAAACTTTGTGATGAGATCGTTGATGTATTTGGATTGATTGATTAGGATCCCATCAGCAGATTGCTTGACTTGTAAGCCTAGGAAGAAATTCATTTCTCCCATCATTGACATCTTGTACTTGTCCTACATTAGCTTACTAAACTTGTTGCAAAGGAATTCAGATTTGGATCCAAAAATGATATCATCAACATAAATTTAGACTAAAAGGATATAGTCTTGAACTTTGATGGTGAATAATGTCTTGTCAACTAATCCTCGTTTGAATCCCGATTGAAGTAAGAATGTAGACAGTGTCTCATACCAAGCTCGAGGAGCTTGTTTTAGACCATACACTGCTTTAGCTAATCTGTACACCTTACTTTCATTTTCAACTTCAAATCCAGGTGGTTTTTCCAAGTAGACTTCTTCTTCCAGAATCCCATTCAAAAATGCACTTTTTACATCCATCTGGAATACTTTGAAGCGTTGGAAAGCTGCATAAGCAAGAAACAATCTGATGGCTTCTAGTCTTGCAACAGGTGCAAATGTCTCATCAAAGTCTATCCCTTCTTGTTGGCAATAACCTTTTGCGACTAGCCTTGCCTTGTTTCTTACTACTTCACCTGTTTCATCTCTTTTATTCTTGAAAATCCATTTGACTCCAATAACTCCTTGGTGATGAGGTCGATCCACTAAGTACCACACATCATTTCTCTTGAACTCATTTAATTCTTCTTACATGGCATTGATCCAATCTGCACTTTGCAAGGCTTCTTCGATGTCCTTTGGTTCGGTGTGTGCAAGATAGCAACTTAGTAGTGCACTTTCTCCATGCATTCGTCTTGTCTTGACTCTACCTGTTGGGTTCCCAACAATGAGATCAGATGTATGACTATCTACCCATCTTCTTCGCCTTTTCATTTCATCCGCTGATACTTCGATTTTCATTTCATCGGGTGGATTTTCGAATTCAGGGTGATCTGTGGTAGGTACATTAAGGAGATCGTTAGTATTTAAATCAATGCTTGATACTTCATTTACCAGTTATTGAACAGATGGATGTTGAGTTGAGGGAGGGGGAGATTGAATGTTTTGTTCATCAACAGATGGTTGAGAATGTTCATGTGAGGTTCCCCCTTGATGATTGAGTTGTCCGTCTATTCCCCCTAGACGAGTGGGCTGTCCATCGGTTCCCCCTTGCTGTGGCTTTTCTCCAGCAGGTTGATTATTAGTTTCTTCATCTTCTTCTCTTCGTGGACTCCATAGTAGAATGTCATCGATGAGTTTATCCGTGGAATTTCTCAACGTTGAGTGAGGAAGATCATCTTTTGAGGAGGAGCAATCTGTTCCTGAAACTTCAAAGGTAGTTTCATCAAAAATAACATGTGGTGTTACTTCCACAACAAGGGTTCTTTTATTAAAAACTCTATAAGCTTTACTAATCTCAGAATATCCCAAAAATATTCATTGATCACTTTTGCTATCAAATATTTTTAATTGAGTTTTCCCATTGTTGTGAATGTAACATTTACATCCAAATGATCTAAAGTAAGAGATTCGAGGCTTCCTGTTGTTCCACAGTTCGTATGGAGTTTTCCCATGACGTTTTGTCACCACAGATCGATTCTGAGTATAACAGGCTGTGTTAACTGCTTCTGCCCAGAATTTCTTAGGGAGGTTGATCTCATTTAGCATAGTTCGGGCAGCCTCCTTGAGAGATCGGTTGCGCCTTTCCACAATCCCATTTTGTTGAGGTGTACGAGCTGCTGAAGTTTGATGTTGAATTCCCATTTTCGAGCAGTATCCTTCGATCATGTGATTGATGAATTCGGTTCCACGATCAGATCGAATTGTGATGACGGATGACTCCTTTTGATTTGAAAGTTTGTTGAGGAGATCAGGTAGTTTCTCTAGTGTTTCCCTTTTCTTGAACATGAAAATAACCCAAGTGAATCTAGAGAAATCATCTATAACAACAAGAGTATATTTTCTACCGTTTACACTTAATGGAGATACAGGTCCAAAAAGGTCTAGATGTAGAAGTTCCAGTATTCTTGAAGTGGAGTGAGCTGCCTTTGTGCGAAATGATGCTCTTGTTTGTTTCCCCGCTTGGCAAGCCTCACATATATGGTCTTTATCGTATATTTGAGCAGGTAGTCCTTCAACCAATTTGTCCTTCACCAGCTTGTTGATTGTTTTGAAGTTCAGGTGGCTCAACCGTTTGTGCCACAGCCAGCTGGTTTCCGTATTTGATTTTGTCACAAGACAGGTTTCAGTTTGATCATTCCATTGTACAATGTATAACCTGTCCTGCAAAATCCCAGTAAGAAGAATTTCTTCTCCTTCTATATTTTTGACAACACACTTGTTAGCTGTAAATTCTACTCTCTTGTCATTAGCACAGAATTGGCTAATTGAGAATAGATTGTGGTTTAAGCCTTCAACATAAGATACATTTAGAATAGTAGTGTTACCAACTTGAAGATCACCATAACCCTTTGTGTACCCTTTTGAGTTTCCTCCAAAAGTAACATTTGGTCCAGTGCTCTCCTTGTAGTTGATTAACAAGTCCTTGTTGCATGTCATATGTTTGGAGCATCCGCTATCAAGTATCCATACCGCGCCCCGAGCTGTGTGCTTTCTTCTCATCGATCTCCTATCCTGCAATGAAAGTTTATTTAGCTACCCCACTGAATGAGGGTGCTTTGTTAGTAGACACCATTCCCTTTGGAACCCAAATTTGTCTAATTATGGTAACATTCTGTGAGGGTCTGATTTGTTTCCCACTAAAGTCGATATACACAACTTTCTTCTTGGCAGGGAGTTGATTTGACACAACTTGTTTTCTAGGAGCAGGTTGTTTGTGAGGGGCATATCGTTGCCTCTGGTTAAATGACTGGGGAGCTCGCTGGTCATTAAACTGAGAACCTGTTTGGTTTGTCCTTTGAGCAGGCTGTTTCCTTGGTTGAAATCCAATCCCTTGCGTGGTGAATCTTTGTTGTAGCTGATCTTGTTCCTTGATCAAGATAGCTTGTGGCTGTCTTGAGTTGTTGTTGAGATTAACAATCTTATCCTTTCCCTTTTCTTTGACAAAGTTTCCTTTTGGTGGACCTTTGTCAACTCCATTAAATCCAAGTCCAGTGCGATCTGCAGCTCGTCTTTGCATGTCGATGATGAGTTGAGTTCGATCCTCCTTTTTGTGTATTGAGTGGTTGACCATTGCACTCAAGTCATCGACTCTTCTTTGAGCAGAAGCTTCTCGATCAATAAGATCAGAAATTTTGGCATTCAAGGTGTAATTTTCTTCGCTCTTGCTTTTGAGTTGCTGAAGTAGGGCATTTTCTCTTTTATTAAACGAGCTGCTAATTTCCTTCATTTCTTGAATTGTGTTTGTCATTCTTCCATTCTCTTTTATCGCATGTTTGAACATCTTGTTCAATCTTGCATGATCCTCCATGAGTTTGGTGAAGTCTTCAATAGACGAGTCTTCACCTTCTTCATCTATCTCCTCTTCGTCACCCGAGTCATATAGAGGTGAGTTAGAAATAGGAGAAGAACAATTATTTACTACCTCATTGTTGTCGAGTCCGTTGTCATGACCCATGAGACACTCATCCCATTCTTCTTCTATTTCGGTGATGAAAGCTTCGTCGTTTTCGGATGAGCTGTCAGTCAATGTGCTTGGAGCAGCTTGTTCTTCAGCAAGCATGGCTTTGCGTTGTTCTCTAAGCTTCTTGTCTCGCTTGCTTCTAAGCTCTTCTCTTTCTGCCTTGGAGATATCGGGGCAGTCCGTTTTGAAATGACCTTTCCTACCACATTTAAAGCAGGAAAATTCAGATAGGTCAGCCTTAACATATGAGGTGGATTTTACCTCATTCCTTTTCTCAGGTCGATCTCCAGATCGATCTCTTCCTTTGAAATTTCTGTTGTTATCTTTCTAAAGGCTTTTATATCTGTTTGCCCTAAGCTCCATCTTTTGGAACCTTTGAGCCATGAGTGAGTACTCCTCGAAGTAGTTTTTAATGGGGTAGTTTTTATCATCTGAACTAGATGAGTCTTTAACTACCACGGTTGGTGGGGACTTCTTTTCAACCTCCATTTCCTTTAACTGCGTTGTAGGGGAAGTTTCGTTTTCCTTTGGTCCTGTTACCACTGATTCTCTATTTGATTTACCAAACGGGCAATGAGTACGAAATTAATCGTATTCATGGCCCGTTAGTAAATCAAATAGAGAATCAGTGGTAAGAGAATTAAACT